>AMCV02000021.1:477493-531273 GCA_000350065.2 Colletotrichum orbiculare MAFF 240422 | reverse complement strand
AATTACTAATTAGAATATTCTAGAACTAAGTATAGTACTATAAAAGAAGGCTTTTATACTTTATTATAGTATGTATCTAGAAAAACCAACTACAATATTCTTTTACTAAATATAACTATTATTTACTCTTTTATACTATATCCTCTTACCCTGAGAATATCTAGTATATATATTTTTAATGTAAGGTATTACTTTACTAAATATAGGCTACCTGCCTACCTATTTTTCAATAGGTTATAAGCCTAGGGTCTTATTACTTATATTATTCTATTGAATCTTGAGATCCGCTTTATTGAATTAAATGAAACTCGATAATCGAATTATCTAATATATCTTGAAAAGTTCCGACTATTTTTATCGGCTAATGCAATATTCAATATAGTAATATTGCATATATTCATATATCTGAACTTCCTTTTTTCGACTTATTAGTAACCCTAGAGTTACTATTTTGATATTACCTTACTTCTTTTATAGGGTACTTATTTGACTTCGTCAACTTATTTGAATTGATATTTTGAAAATTGAAAAACTGATCTTCTATTGGTAATACTACTTAGCTATTGAGTAGTATTTTAGCCTTACTATTTAGTTAAATTATTAGCTATTTTCAGAAGCCTTTTAGCTAAAAGTATGCTATATTTATAGCTATAGCTAATATTATTAAAACTGTTATAAGCTGTTTAATGCCTGAAAAATAGAGGCTTATAAATATTAAAAACTAGTCTTCCTAGTTCAGTTCCTTAAAGCTATATTTTAAGCTTCTAGATTTATATGATTTTTTCGAAAATGAGGAGGCTTATAAGGCTATAACTGAAAAATAAAAAATTCAGGTTCTATTATTTATATGATAAAATGTTACTATAAAGCCCCTAAGTTTTATTTTTAACTTATAGAACCCCTATACTGCTATAACTACCTTAAAGGCTAGTTATGAGGGTATTAGACTTATACTATAATAATAGCTATATCTTAAATTTCACATAATAAAATTCGAAAATTATAGCTCCCTTATTGAATTTATTAGTACTTTTAAAGGCTACTTATCTAAGTTAGCTACTATAGGTGCTAATATTGATAATATCGACTAAAAAACCGTTTTTATAGTAGCTTTATAACGCTCTTACCTTATATGGTCAGAATGTCAAAGGTCTAACTTAAGGCTAAAAGAGCTTCTTATTTTATAGGCTCTTATAGCTAATATTTTAGATGAAAATTATAGGGAAATTGATACCTTTATGTAGAATGGTTTTATTAAAAAGTTTTTTAGAAGGTTTTCTATATTTAACTTTTCTGAAGGATCTGAAAAATCTAAAAATGGATCTAAAAGCCCTATTTATAATGCTAAAAAACGCGTTAAAGAAGGAAAATCCTACTGAAAGGATTATTTGAAAATTTCGAAACCTTCTAACGGGTAATAAAAGCCTACCTCTAGGGCTTTTGTAACCTCTACTATTTCAGTTATAGCAACTGAAATAGAGCTTAAAGGTTCTAAAAATGAGGTTTTTATAGTACTTATAGGTACTATTTATTGGGAAAATTCACTATTAGGTACTAAAAGGCCTTCTATAAAGCCTATAGATAAAGTACCCTAACTTAATAAACATTACTAGCTTTATAATATAGGCTCTACTATTTATATAGCTAATAGTCTTCAGTTTTTTACTGAAATAGACATTTTATAGAACCTAGCCCCTGTATTTATAAGTGGGGGTCTTATAAATCCCTCTAGTATAGGTACTATAGAACTACCTATTTACTATAAGGGTTTTATAAATCCTATAAAATTAACTAATACTTTTTATATTCTAGAATTTCCTATCAATATTTTTTCTAGAGTATTATATTATAGTAAGGGTGGTTTTATTAGGGATAATGTCCTATATAATACTAAAAAAAACCCATTTATAGTTCTAAATTTATAGCGTGGGTTCTATTTACCTATAGCTGTAAAAGAGCTTATAAAGCCTTTACTTACTAAAAACTACTATAATTCTCAGCTTTTTTAGAAAATATAGAAAGAAATTTTCCAAAAATATAGTGTAATAGTTATATTTATACTAAAATCAACTAAATTTATAGATGATTCTAATTATAGTTCAGTAAGGTCTACAGTATCTACTAACTATAATATAGAGCCTATTAAGAATTTAGTTAACTTATCTACTAAAATATAGAGCTTTAAAATTATAGAAGGCTCTATAATAGATTTCGAGGTTTTTATAGTTGACCAGGCCTCTAACTTTAAGTCTGAATTAATTATTATTATAATAGAGTAGTATTATCACCTAGGGCACCCTAGTTACCCCTTTTTAGCTAAAACAGCTAAAATTACAAAAAGGATACCTATAAATTAGCTAAAAAAAGCTAATTTATAGTACTCTAATTATGCTAAAAGCAAAATTATAAGGTAATAGTTAAAAATTAGCTATAATAAGGCTACTAAACTACTTTACTGAATCTGTATTAATTCGATTAAAGTAAGCCTTACTAGTAATACTAGGAATAATTACATTATTCCTTATACTAACGATTATAGCTCCTATAGAGCTATAGATTTTATAGCTGAAAAAGACGATATTTTTAGCTATATTATAACTTAATTAGAATATTATAAAACCCAATTAGGGCTTTATCTTAATACTTTACGCCTCGATAACGGCTAAGAATTTAACCTTAAACTTTTAGAGGGTTATACTAAAGATAGGGGGATTATTATAGAGGTTTTAATACCCTATACCTCTGAACAAAATAGTATTGCAGAGTATACTAATAGGGTTTTAATTGAAAAAACCCGTACTATTTTACTTTTAGAAGGCCTACCCCTCTATATTTAGGATACTATTATGTCTATAGTAGTTAAATTAGTTAATTTAACTATTATAATAAGACTTTTAGTTACCCCCTTACAGGCTTTAAATGATTTTTTCTTTCTAGAAAAGAATAATAAGCCTAATTTAGAAGATTTAAAGCCTATAGGTACTAAAGTTTTAGTATACTACCCTTCTGAAAAATGTAAAAATAGTGATAAATTCACTGTTTTTACTGAAGAAGGCTTCTTTATATCCTATAAGGGTACTTCGAAAATTGCTCTTATTTTTATACTAATTAGACCTTATAAATCTAGGTTGGTATTTATAGCTTATTTTAAATTTGTTAATACTATAGTAGGGGGGGTATTTCCTATAGATGATTCTAGTATTAATGATTTAGAACTTACTATAGTAATTATAGAAACTCTAACTCCTAAAAGGTTTTTTATACTTTATATTTTTACTACTTATTTAGAGCTTTAAATGCTAAAACAGGCTTTAAATAGTACTGAAAGAGATAATTAGCTTAAGGCTATTTATACTAAAATTAGCTAGCTAATTAATTAAAGGGTTTTTAAGGCTGTTTCTACTAAATAGCTCTATAATAAAAATCCTATGAAAAAACCTATAGTTATAAGATAGGTTTTTAAGTGTAAGCTTAACCTAGATAGGACTATAAGTAAATATAAGGCCTGTTTAGTAGCTAAAGGCTTTTAGTAAAAATATAGTATAGATTATTTTCAGACTTTTACTATAGGCTTTAATCTAGTTACTTTTAAAGCCTTATTATCTATAGCTATAATTAACAACTAGGAGATCTACTATATTAATATAGTTAGAGCTTTTTTATATGGGGATTTAGAGGAAGAGATTTATGTTGAAATCTCTTAACTACCTTTTATCGAATTTTTAAAAAAGTTTCCTGATCTAAATATTATAGGGTTTGACCCTACTTTAGAGTAGGTTTTATTGCTACTTAAGGCTTTATATAGACTTAAATAAAGCTTTAGATAGTAGTAAAAGAAAATTTGAAAAATTCTATAGGATTTAGGATTTTTACTTTTAAAATCCGATGAAACTACTTATTATAATAATAGCCTTAAAGATCCTATTTATTTAGTTACTTATGTGGATAATCTTTTAATTTTCGGAAAAAATCTAATTACTATAATTAAATTTAAATCTTCTCTTTAAAGATTTATTAATATAGAAGACTTAGGGGAGATATTATATTTTTTAGGGCTTAGTATTACTCGAAATCAAGCTTAAAAAATTCTATAGGTATCTCAGGCCTACTATATTAAGCAGTTATTATCTGAGAATAATTTAACTATTATAAAGTCTTCTAAATTCCTTCTTAATCTTGGGGTCTTAAAGGATTTATCTCTTATAGAAGATAATCCTAATTATAGCTTTAAAAAGGATTTATTATAGTAGTATTAATATTTAGTTAGTAGTTTTATATATACTATAGTTATGACTAGGCTTGATTTAGTTTTTTTAGTTATTTTTATTAGTAGGTTTTTATATAGACCTATTGAAAAACTACTAAAAATAGTTATAAGTATATTTAGATACCTATTTACTACTACTAATTTAGTACTTACTTATAGAGGGAGCTTTATTATAAATTTAGTAGGTTATACTAATTTAGATTAAGCTAGTTATTATAGTATATGAAAATCTACTAGAGGTTATTTATTTACTATAAATAGTAGTTTTATTTTGTAGAAATTAAAAAAATAGTTTATAGTAGTTTTATCTATTACTGAAGCTGAATTTAATAGTTTATAGGAGATTATTAGAGAAGTTAAGTAGTTATAAAGCTTACTTATAGAGTTAAATATTCCTATTAAGCTTCTAACTATTTATACTGATAATAGTGGGGCCTTAGCTCTAGTTTATAATTCTGAGTACTATTAGTGTATTAAATATATGGCTATAGATTATTTTTTTACTCGATAAGAGGTTTTATCTGGTAATATAGAAGTTTGATATTTATCAACTTCTGAAATGCCTATTGATAGGCTTACTAAACCTCTTCCTAGCCCTAAATTCACTGAATTTCTTAGGCTTATAGGCCTAACTAGTACTATAAATATTTAGTAATTTTACTGGGATTTTTAGCCTATTTTTAGTATTATTATTCTATATAGTACTAATTAGGGAATATCTCTTAAGATACTATAGATTATTATTAGTACCTTAATATTTTTTATAAGGCACTATAGATTAGTTACTTATAGTACTTTTTATTTATAGGGTACTTGTTTAGGTATTGTTTTATAGGGTACTAGTTACCTACTTTTTCACTTATTTATCTTTTACTACTATAAGGTAAAAGAGGGGGTGTTGAAATGTTAGGCTATAGGTGTTTACCTTATAGTAGTACTCGACTTACTGTTGAATATTCACTGGAATATTCTACCTCGTTCTTTTATAGGGTACTTACTAGTAATTAACTTTAGTATTTGTAATTACTGACGTAAGCCTGTATTACTCGAATATTCTAATAATTACTAATTAGAATATCCTAGAACTAAGTATAGTACTATAAAAGAAGGCTTTTATACCTTATTATAGTATGTATCTAGAAAAACCAACTATAATATTCTTTTACTAAATATAACTATTATTCACTCTTTTATATTATATCCTCTTACCCTGAGAATATCTAGTATATATACTTTTAACGTAAGGTATCACTTTACTAGATGTAGGCTACCTGCCTACCTACCTTTCAATACTTTAAATATTCTATAAAGAAGTAGTAACTTATTAAGAAGTAGAATTAGTAAGTAGAAGAATTATCTTAGTATAAAAGCTTTAAATATTCTATAAAGAAGTAGTAACTTATTAAGAAGTAGAATTAGTAAGTAGAAGAATTATCTTAGTATAACTTCTATTTTAAATACTAACTAGATATTTAAATAGTAGCTTTTAATACTCTTTCTAAAAAAGAATAAGATATTTCTAAGAAATAGGATAATAGGAAGTAATAAAAATAAGTAATATAAATTATTCTAAATACTACTATCCTTATAAAACTCTAAATAAAATATATAAGTATTACTACTACTTAAGTCTTTAAGGAGAAATTAAACTTATAAGAAATAGAAGATTATCTTACTAAGAAGGACCCCTTATACTGATAAGTCTTTATAATAGTCTAATAGAAAAAATATAACTTTTCTTCTAATTTCTATATTAAGATCTACATTACTAAATATATTTTTAATATAATAGGAAAACCTACTTTTAGAAATAGATTTTCAGTATTGAATAGTAAAAATAATAATAACCCTTTTAATAAGCTTAGGATTAAACTAATATACAAATTATATAATTCTTGTCCTATAGAATACTTAAAGTATAATAATATACTAAAGATTATAAACTATTAGTTTTTCTAATTGAAATAGTCTTAAAATGTCTACTAATTTATTTATAATTATAATATATATAGGAGAATTTGTATCTAGTAGTAAGTAAAAAAGGGATTTTTAAAAACTCCTCCTGATATTTAATAAGTTATATTTAGATTTATTAATAGATTTTATTACTAACTTACTCTTTATAAAAAATAGAATAGTTATTATTTCTAGGTTTTTATAAACTAATTAGATAAGATTTCTATATTAGAAGAAATAAATATTATAGAAATAGAAGTTTATATTTAGTTATTCCTTAGTTATTATTATAAATTCTATAGTATATTATATTCCATTATAAATAATAAACGTTCTAATTAGACAAGTTACTTCTAGAAGGAATTCTATTACTTAATAGGTATTATATACTTATTAAGTACTAATTACTACTTTTAAATAGATAGGATTATAAAATAATATAATTAGGAAATCTAAGTAGTCTTAAGAGTATTTATATACTAATTATAAGATAGTTAAAGTAACTTACTACTTATTATATAACTAGCCCTTTATAACTAATAGTATAGTATTATAAGGATAATATCTCTTTTTATAAATTATAGTTATTATATTAATTCTATCCTAATAATTAAAGAGGTAGTATTAATATCTAGCAGTAGTAGAAATACTACTTATAAGTTAGTTAAGAAGATATAATTAGTAATAATATTTATTTATACTAAGATAGTAGTAATCTAGTAGAAATTAGAAGTTTAAATAAATGAGATTTAATTTCTTACTAATTAGTATTAAGTTAGTATTAAGGTATAATTAAATACATCTAATTATAAATTACTAAAATTAAACTAAAAACTAGCTTAGTTATATTATAAGTATATAATGGTAAAAGTCTTATTACTATATATTATTAAGCTAGATATATTAAAATCTAGCTACTTATAGTTCTATATAAATATCTTCTAAAAGCTACTATTAGTCTCCTATTTAAATAAGTAATTACTAATAACTAGCTACTACTACTAGTAAATAATAATAAAAAGGTTAAGTAGCTAGTGAGAAATATTCTGATTATAAGGATATATTAGGTAAGTAGAAAGTACTACTAAGAGGTCTTTATTAAGTAAGAAAAATATATAGATCCTATATAGGAACTAGTTGATACTATTATAAATATAGTAGTACTAGAGTAATATAAAGAGATATATAGGTTAATAATAGATAATAATAAGAACCTAGTTTATAATTTATAGCTAAGTAGTAACTAGGGAAAAAAGGGGTAATATCATAAGTTATATCTAGATAACTAGTTAGATTTATACCTAAATATCTAATAATAACTTTTCTATCTAAATAGGGCTTTAGTAGGTTCTAGGTAGTACTATATAAATAGACTTTTCTAGGTATTTATAAAAACTTCTCTTTTACCCCTTAGTTTTAAATAAATAGTATTTTATGCTACTTATAATTAAATAAGCCTAGGTCTAGCTTTTTATATTAAGAAACATTTAAAAGTTTAGCTATTAGTAATTATATTATAAAGCTTGAATTTTAGAAGTTAAAATATTATTTAAAAAGTATATTCTAAAGATAGCCTTTCAAAATATCCTCTAAAAAGTATTTTATCTTTTATTTAGATATTTTAACTTTTTTCTTTTTAAATATAAAATACTTTCTAAGTTTATAAAAGATCTTTCTTGAGATTATATTTAGTATAATATAAAGTTTATAGAGTTTTATATATTTAGTCTTTCTATTAAATAGGTAGCTTTATTTAATACCTAGTTATATACTATAGCCTATATATCTTTCTATAGGTAAATATAGTTAAAAAGACTTAGTAGTATAGCTACTAGTTTAAGCCTAGCTTTAACTTAGAAGTAAGGGCTAAAGAGTAATAGAGTAATAACTAAGTATATAAACTTACTAATATAGGCTTAATAATAATTAGTAGGAGCTTTGAAGTATTAAACTTACTATAGTAATACTTATAATATTAACTTATACTGGCTATACTAATAATACTACTAGTATACCTTAATAATACTAGCTATTAATATAAAAGAGAGTAATAGACTAAGACTAGCTAACTATCCTATAATAATACTACTAATAATAATAATATGAATAAGTATATTCTTAGCTATTATCTATTATTTTACTTAACCCCTATAATCCTAATATAAATATCAACTTTATAAAGATTATTAATAATTATAAGAAATATAACTACTTTTATAAAAGCCTAAAGAAGTTAGTTTTATATAAAGGTGATTTTATTACTTTCCCTAGCTTTTTTAAAGTAACTATAATTATATTTAGTTTTAATATATTATTAAAAGATATATTTATTAGTTAAGTTGAAAGAATAGAATGAAAGTAATAAAGAAGAATCTAGTGTATAAGAGTAGGATATTGAAAGATAATTCTAAAGATTTTGAATATATTTTAGAGGTAGCTTATTAGATATCTAAAAACTTATATATATTAAAGTCTATTATAGAGGTTATTATTAGCTAATAGTAAGGAAGGTATAACTTAAGGTTAAATATATCGTATTAATTCAAAGACTTAAAGTAACTATAGCTATATTTATTAGTATAGGGTAGGTTAGGATATAAGTCTTAGCTGGGAGCTAAATGTTCTCTGTGTAAAGCTAAAGACTTAATATGAAGTTTATATTAAATAAAGATTATAGAAATATTAAGATTTGAATTCAGACTAGTAAAGATAAAGAGGTTCGTTTATACCTTCATAATACTACTTTCTATATTACTGTACTTATAAATCTGACTTCTTTTTAATAGTTAAAAAGCAAAGTTGCTAATAGAATATTTAATTCAACTTTTCTTTTGATTAGAAAAGAATAATTACTATTAGATTATAGTTATATGTTTAGTATAATTAGCAAGTTCTCAAGTATTATATATCTTGTAAGGAATTGCTTATTTTAATGGTAAAATAAGTCTTCTTTTGAATATTAGTATTACTATAAATATACTATAAATATAATCTAAAGGTTTCTAAAGGACTTTAAATAGTATTATTTCTAATAGTTAGAATATTTAAATAGACAGCTTGTTTATTATTTTATTACAATTATATATAGATTTTGTATTATTGATAAGTACTTAAAGTATGACAATTATTGATTTACTAAGAAGGTATATAAAGTTTATAAGATTAATAAAGTGAAATAGATTATTGAATTTATAGGATATAGGAGTGTTTTATATAGTATCCCTCAAGAATATATTCCTCTGAGCCTTTATGTCTATCATTCAAACTATTATAACTATACTTTAATCTAAATACTTATTAATAGAACCACTTTTTATTCCTAACTCTTTTACTTATTAGATTATATTAATACTATTATAACTTAAGTATTCAGTAACCTAATCATACCTTTCAGGTATAAGTATAGTTGTATTATAGATATATTTATATATAATAATAAGGTTTCTAGATATAGAAATTAAAAGATAACTCTACTTTTTAAAGTATCAACTTGAATATCTCTATTTTTTCTACTTAGAATGAAAATAGAAGTACGAAGTATATCAGAATAATTATTAAACTTTCTAAAAGGGCTTTAAGGTAGAAGAAGAAGTCACCTTATAGCTTCTGGTTTGAATTTCTGTAAGCTATGATATTCCTTCATAATTAGAGGCTAATACTCTTTCTTAACTTATAAAGTATATAGTGGAGATTATATAGATTTATTTGAAGTAATAACATTAGAAGATTGGTTTGAATTTATTATTATACTTATATTTATATATTCTGTTGAACTAGTAATAGGTAACTAGTAAAAAGTCAAGGGGAATTAATAACTCTTAATTGTTAAAAAATAAGTCATTCAGAGTAGTATCTAAAATAGTACTAATATTAATATAAATAGTAATAATAATAGGAAGTTCAGATTCTTTAGGAAGTAAGGAACCTTATAGTATTAATATCTAAATAGAGTTAACCTTTAGAAAAGTTAACTTTATATTATATAGAACTTTGAGCTTTGTGATATTTAGGCTACTAGGTAGTCTATTTACCAAATATTCTAATATTATAGTTTGACTGATTTAGAGTATAGATAATTAAGGTAGTATAACTTTAATTCTAATAACTGACTTTCTACTATAAATAGAAAATACATAGTTATGAGGGTAAAAGACAATATATAAACGTTTAAATATTTAAAATAGGTTATTAGGATAAATATGAGTAATAGCTAAACAGCTGCAATTCTAGTATCCTCCTTGAGGTATATAAGATAAATAAATCTTTTATAGTTTAAAAAGTAGTAAAAACTCTAAAGATTATATAGGAAAAATAGAGAAAGATCTTTCAAAGATTAAAGTCTAAAAAACCTAAAACCTAGGAAAGGTTTGAAGGAAAAGAGTTAAAAATTATGTCAAGTAAATTAGGGGAAATTAGAAAAACTTAAAATTAATAAAAGGTTAAAGGAAAAGATTCACTCTTAGAAAATAGACTATTAAGACTATTCTTTTTATAAGAGGGTTAAATATTAAAATTATTTTATAAAGTCTTCTTAATAATATTATTAAATTTAATTTAATTTAGAAGTTTCGTCAAAAGATTAGCTATATTATTATTTATATTAATATAATAGGGATTAATTTGATTATCTTAAATAAAATCTCTAATATAGTAATAATGGATATTAATATACTTGGCTTTTTTATAGAATTTAGTATTTTTAGTAAGCTTTTTAGTTAATTGATTATTTCTAAAGATAATTAGCTTATTAATAGCTCTAAATCTGAAAGTTTTATTAATAAGACTATAGTTATTATATAAGTAAATAACTTCTTTAGTAATATCTATTAGAACTATATACTTAGCTTTATAAATAGATAAAGCTACTGTTTTCAATTTAGTTAAGTTATAATTTATAATATTATAATACTTTAGGCAAAATATATAAGCTAAAGTAGAGTTTCTATTATACATATCTCTAGTTTAGTCTGAGTTTATAAATATAAATAAATTAAAAGGATTAATATTATTATAGTTATAAATTAACTTATAATTAGACTTCTTTTTTAAGTAATCCTATATCTTATTAAGAATAATAAAATATTCTTCAGAAGGATTTGAAGAAAATTGAGAGTAGGTTGTAATAGTTATAGTAATATCTAGCCTAATTTGTAAAGCTAAATATAATAAAGCTTCTACTTCTTTTTAATATTCTAATATTATAAGAGTATAGCTAAAGGCTTTAATTAGGAAAAGTTTAGATATATAAGTAGGATCTATATTACTATATAGACTATTATTCAAAGGATTTAAATTATAATCCTTTAGCTGAAAGCTCTTTCTAATATTTTAGTAGTTATAGCTAGCTAGTTATTAGGTATATTATATGGTCCTATTAATATATTCTTATAACTATCCTCCCTTCTAAGAGCTTTAATCCCTAAGGCTATAATTATATAATCCCTAATATCTATTATAAAACCTATATATTATTATTAACTATTTGTTATATGAAAAATTTCTCTAATACTAGTAATTATTCTACTATAGTGCTATCATTCGTTTGAATAATGGTTTATAAATTCAATAATAGAACTGGTTTTTATTTTTATTATTATTAGGTTCTTGTTGATTCTTTCTATTATTTATAAATATATTTGTTGTTATCCTAGTAATACGTTGATACCTTTAAACGTTATAGTAATATTCTACTAAGAATAGTTTTTTAAACTTTATTATAATTCTATATATTATTTTGCTATGTGTTTGGTAAGTATTGTTTTTTTATATATCTTATTGTTTTTTATATTTTTGTTCATATTGGTTTTATCCTTTTAATATCTTTCTATATTGTCTTACTAATTATTCCTAGTTTGTTGTTTTTTTCTTTCTTTTTTCTTTTTTCTTCTTTTTCTTTCTTATTAATATATTATGTATTTTATAAAGATGTCTTATATTACTATTATTACTACTATCCTTTAGGTGTTTATTTATAATAGTAAAGGAGCTATTAATAAGGGCTTCTTCTACCTAGAGTTTAGTGATTATTCGTCTTACTTTAATTATCTATCTTTACTTTAGTTTGATATAAAAACGTTACTTTATATTACTAGGAATTATATATTAAAGTATTTCTTTTATAAAAAGAATAAGTAGAAATACTACAATGTAAGTCGTCTTTTTATTATATACTTACTTTTCGTATTAAGTCTTATTTTTTAGGTTCTATATAAGTTATATAATACTGCTTATATAATATAGAATTAGACTATTATTTATTACTAAATACTTAAGTAAAAGGTTTTAATTTCTAAATATAAAAGTAAATTATTCTATGTTTTTACTAAGGTTTTAATAAGGTAGTAGTATATAGGTAATATTAGTTATAACCTTTTTATAGGTATATAGAAAAAGAAGTTTGGTTTAGAATCTTTTTTCTCTTAAGAAATATTAGCTATTTACAAGTATTTAAATATTTTATGTTTTATTATTATAAGATTACTAGATACTTATTTTGTTATTACTACTAATTAATAGAATAGCTTAACATTCTAGGATTTATAGAAGAAGCGCTTTGTTGACTATCTGTTATATAGTTTATCTATTTTTATAATAGTAATTCTACTATTACTTTAAATAGTAGTTTATCTATTTTTTTAATACGCCTTATTGCGCCTTAGTATTAAGAAGTACTAAAGTTCTTATTATTTTAAGATTATTCTAATTTAATAATAATTTTTACTTTCACCTTACTAACTATTCTAAGTATAATATGCCTAAATATCCTATTATTATTACTAGTAGTCGCCTTATTCTTTATAAGTCTAGTATTATTATACCTTATAATACATATACTTCTAGTTTACTATTATTTACTATTGGTAAAAGTAAAAGTAGTAATAATAATTAAGATAATAATAATAATAAGAGTAAAAGATCTAAGGTTTTAAAGACTTTTTTATAATTCTCTTATTATATTAATAATAATAATGATATTACTATACTTATTATAAGTAATTATATTTCTTCTCTTAAAATCTATTTAATAAGCCTTTAGTATTACTTTACTCCTAATAATATTATTTTATTTAGTATTAAAAAGATTTTAAAGATAATAGTAATTAAGTAGAAAAGCCCCTTATCAAGAAGTATAAAACTTACTTTAATATTATGTTATTTATTCTTATAGTTTTTATATCTTATAGCCATTAGTTTATTACTAAAGAATCTACTACTTCTAAAACTATTACTTCTAAAAAAGCTACTTTGATAAAGAAAATTATAATTATTAAAAGAGTTCTTACTACTAAGTAGGTTATCATACTTTTAGTACTTATTATATTTATAGTACGTATTATACTTATAATACCTATTATTCCTATTATACTTATTATTCTTATTATATTTATAAAGAGAAATTAGAAATACTTTTATAAGAATATACCTAAGCTTTAAATACTAGATTATATTATTTATATATACTAGCCGAGTTATTATTAAAATATATTAGTTATTTCTAATTTAGTAATATACTCTTTAGAATAATATTTAAATTATTCAAATAGTTAATAGAATTATTTCTCCCCTTTTTTCAAGATATTATTATTAAATACTTAGTATTAATATTATACTAATTATCTTACTTCTTATAATATTAAATTATCTATTTTTTAAACTTTTAAATAGCTTTATCTATATTACTAAGGTGAACTATAATTTCTTATATATTATATTCTATAAACTATTTAGTTTATTTTATAAAAAAGTAATTATTATCTCTATCTTCTTATCCTTTTATAATTTCTTCTACTTCTTATTTTATAAGATTATCTTTTAGTTTAGAAAGAATAGTCTAGCTATTAATATCTTTTTATAGCTTTATCTATAGTTTTGAGAAATAGATAGCGAAAATATTATATATCTAGCAGTATTATTCTAATAAATATATTTTATATATTGATTTTCTTATTTCTTCTACTATCAAGATTTTAATATATTTTAATACTAACTTCTTATATTTAAACCTAAAGTTCTTTATTAATAGCCTAATAACTACTCTTTAATTATATATATATAAGTAATATCTCAAGTTATATATTTATACCTAGCTTTTAACTACGATTTATTAATATTTTGCTATTTAGTAATATATTTAGCTAGTATAAATAACTTACTCTATAATACCTTATATTATTAGGTCTTTCTTACTATATATTTAACTATCCTTAAGTAGAACCTATTTAATCTTTCTATTAATAAGTACTTAGTAATACTATATATATTATTATTATATATAAATATAGTTTCTTTTAGTTATACTACCTAAATAATAAGTAAGCTACTAATAAATAGCCTAAGGTAATATTTTAATATCTGATATATTTACTCTATTTAACTACTTATTTATAAGTAGTATACTATTAATAGTTATTACTTAATTAATCACTCCACTATAAGCTCTTCCTTAAATAAAATCATAAAGAGTTTATCCTTATTATTATTAATACCTTTTAGAATATTAAAATAATATTCTACCTTTTTATAGAATATTACTACTAAGTCTATAGCTAATATCTTCTTTATTATAAGAATAAACATTATAAACTTTATAAATCTATTTATAATAACTAAAATAATATTATACATACTACTATTTTAATAAGTACTTTCTAGAAGTCTTATAATAAAGTCTATACTAACCTCTTAAAATAGTCCTATTAGGATAAATAGAGATTATAACTAGCTATATAACTTATACTTTAGTATTTTAATCTTTTAGTAGACTTAATATAATACTATATAGTTTATATATTTATAAGTATATTATTCTAATAGAAGTTCTATTTTATAAGATTACAAGTCTTATTAATACCTATATAGCTTACTTTATGTTTATTATAGTATAGATAAATGATTCTATATCTTAGGGATTCTATATTAAATATAATTAGTTTTCTTTAAAAGAAAAATATTCCTTCTATATTTACTAAATAGTCCTTCTAGCTACTAGTTATTCTCTAGGTTCTTTTATATATATCTAATAGTTTTTATTATAAGTTTATAGCGTTTTAATTATTTATTTAATATTCTTAGAGTTTTCTATAAAGTATATTATTTTATGTTTATAAGATTTCTTTTTATTAAATATAAGATATATTATATTAGAATAATAATCCTAGCTCCTTATAAATTCTTTTTACCTACTAGTATTTACTATGTATTTTCTATTATCCTATATATCTCTTTATTATAAGTAATTATAATTATAATTATTATTATACTTTTAGTATTCCTAAAGGGGTAATATTTCTAAGAGGTTAGATATCTTCTACTTCTAGATCTAGTTTTTATACTAAAATATCTTTCTTATATCTATATTATCTAGATAAAAGCTTTTACTAATTCTAAGTTTTTCTTAATTTTAATAAACTTTTAATACGTATCTACTAATGATAGTTTAGTAAGTTATAGTTTATTTATAAAGATTAATAGTATATTATAATATTCTATTTTCCTTTTTATATAGTCTAATTATCTAGATAATCTATTTAGTAGATTAATAGCTTTAGGTTAGTATTTTAGATTAAAATTAAATATTAAGAATTTATAAACCTAATAAGTAAACCTTTCTTATAAATCCTATATTAATATTATAATAATACTTATTAAAACGTAATAGTCTATTAGAATTATAAACTTCTTTAAAAGCCTTATTAAATAATACTTCTAATAATTAAAGCTTTAATAATAACTAGTAGTTCTAATTGGCTTATTCCCTATTTCTATTCTACTTTATTAAGCCTTTTAAAATAATAAATAACTAGTTACTATTAGTTTTCTACTTTTTATAAAAGATACCTAAAATTACTTATTATAATATATCTATTTCAATTTTAGTATTCCTAATAGAATTTTAATACTAAAAAATGATTATTAAATAGAAAGCATTCTATAGTACTAAGAATATAGATTTTATATTTTCTAAATATAGAAAAACCTTCTTCTCTATCTTTCTCTTAAGGAATACTATAAGTAATACTATTATTCCTAAGTAATTAGTAATAAGCCTATAGTAGAAATTATAGAAACCTAAGAATACTGAAAATTCCTTCAATATTTCTAAAAGCGTCTATTTAGTAATAATTTAGATTGTTACTAGATTTATTTTAATTTCTTCTTAAGTAATTATATAGTTTAAAAAACTTATCTTTTCTTTATAGAATTCATATTTAAAACGTTTAATAAAGAAATACATTTTAAATAGCCTAATAAGTATTTATAATAGTATTCTAATATAATCTTCTCTAATACTTATTATATATATTATAATAGTATCTATATATATTATATAATATATATTAATTAAACTAGTAAGTATATAATTCATATATATTTAAAAAGTTATTCATATATTAGTAAGATTAAATAGTATTATTATATATTTATAGTAATTATATTATATTCTGAATACTATGTTCTAATAATCTTCTAACTTAATTCTAATATAGTAATAAGTATTTTTAAGGTTAACTTCTAAAATCTATATTACTCTTCAAAGTTTATTTGAAAACCTACTAAGTAGTAGTAATAAATAATAGTTGTAATTATAATTTTATTAAGATTTCTATAGTTAATATAGAAATATAGAAAGCTATCTTTTTTAAGATAAAATAGATTAGTATACTTATTCTATTTATAGATAGTTGTATATATCTATTTACTTAGTTCTTTATAATATATACTTTTAATTCTTCTAATTACTACTTATTTAGTAGATATATAGGTTTATAGGGTAGGTTTGTATCTAACTCTAGCTTAATAGTATATTTACTATTTTTAATGATTAAAATAGATTTTATTATAATCTTATTAAATACTTCTTACTTATTTATAAACTCTTTAGGGATATTTATAATTATAATAACTTTATCTTTTTTCTTAAGTATTTCTATATAAGCCTTAAGATCTTCTCCTATCTTACTAATATATAATATATAAATAGTCCTATTATTTTTAATAATTCCTTGAGTAAATACTTTTAATTTAATAATAGATATCTACTTATAGTATTAAGTGTTTATTTAGGTATTTATTATAATACCTTCTTAATCTATAGAATATTATTCTAATAAGAGGTCTATATATCTTTCTAATTAGTAAGTAATAGTAAATAGCTAGTGTGATTTCTATAAATAATTATTTAAACTTATAAAGATGAATATTGGCTAGTATGATCTTTCTAGTTCTAATATTAAATTATTAAGTTCTTTTAGAATAAATATAGTTATTTTCATTAGGACTAATTCTAATAATATAACTAGCTACTTTTTAATAAGATCTACTTATAAGTATAAGTTTATATCTACTACTACTTCTTTCTTTTTAATATTCTAAACAATAATTACTAATTTCTTAACTATCTTCTCTATAAAAACTAATCTATCAATTAGTATAAAGATTATTAGTACTATTTCTATTTTTATTTATTTTCCCAGATTTCTTTAATATAAAAATTAGTATTAATAACTTATACTAAAATATAAGATTTTATAGTATTCTACTTTTAAGTGGTTATTAATATCCTATTTATACCTATCTTACTCCTATAATTTATAGTTTTATATTTAGTCTTACTATATAAGAAGTAAGCTCCTATAATCTATAATATAGCTAATATATTTATAGTCTTCTAGCTTAAAGTAAGTATAGTATTACCTAACCTACTAATATCTTACTACTAATTATTCCATATTAATAGAGTTAATAACTTTATTCATCCTACTACTTATGAAAATAGAAGTAGTTAGAAAGATTATAAATTTATATATAAATACTTATATTTCTTATTTTATATTAATTTACTAGTATAATACTATTAGGATTCCTATATTGTTAATTAGTTTTAATTATAATGTTTCTAATTTTTAGAATTAAGATTTTAAATTTTCTATTCCTTTTGTTAAGTTTGAATATAGTTAGTAGAAGTAGATAAAAGTGTTTCTTTCATTCTAGTTAAATCTAAATGTATTTAAAGTCTAATATAGTACTAACTATTTAATATAATATTATTTATATAACTAGTATTTTCCCTATTATACTTCTTTAAGTTTTAACTTATATAACCTCTTTTATATTGCTAATTTAATATATTATTAATAAATAAATATAATAAAGTTAGTTTAGATAGAAATATCTTCTAAATTACTTTTACAGTTTCTTTATTCTATCTAAATTTAAAATACTAGTCTTATAAATATTTACTAGATCTATCAGTTAATTATACTATTTAGTTAGATTTTATAGTTATTCTTAATATCTATAATCTAATTATTAATTTCTTTAACTAAAAATCCTTCTCTTATTATTCTATAGTTATATAAAAGTAGTTTCTCTTAGCTTCTAAGTAGTTTGAATACTACTAATTACTTAGCTAATTATTAGATAAAAGCTATAATCTACTCTTTATAGATTTCTTATAATTGTTATATTTACTCTTAGTATATTACTATTTAAGCTAAATAATTCTAAGTATTTTACCTTTGATACCTATTAAGTTTAATCTAAGTAGGACTAATAACTATAATAATACTTAGGATTACTTATTAAATCTAAGTATTAGTTATTAAAGACCTAGTAACTACTTAGATTTAAGAAGTATAGTAAAAGTTATTTTACTTTTCCTTTTTATATTAAGAAAGGAGTATTCTTTTTCTTAAAATATATTTTATATAAGATTATCTAATAGGTATCCCTTTCTAACCTTTTTGGTATACTATTAGTAAGAATCTATATTAATATTAAGTTCTAATTTGTCTTAAGTAGTATATAAGAAGTATTCCCTTTTAAAGGTATTTTCCCCTAGGATTACTATCTTATTATTATTATTATTTTACTTATTTAATTCCTAGTAATAATATAGTATAGTACTAATAGGTTTATTATATATTTCCACTAAATTGAGTGTTAAGTATTAAGGTTTATTAAGGTTTATATTAAATCTATACCTATACAGCAGTTATCTTTTATAAAAATAGTTATTACTTAATATCCTTATTTATACTAGTTATTTGGAAAAATTAAATAGAAGTAATAGAATTATAAGAATATAACTGAAGGTTTTGATTAAGAGAGGTTTGGATATATAGGTAGGATTTATATTACTATATAGACTATTACTTAAAGGATCTAAGTTGTAATTATGTAGTTAAAAACTCTTTCTAGTACTTCAATAATTGTAGCTAGCTAGTTACTAGGTATACTATATAGTCTTATTAATATACCTTTATAAACATCTCTTCTTTAGTAATATTATTCTTATTAATAAAGAATTTAGCTTTATTATCTATTAGAGTATTAAAACTATAGATATTTCTCTCCATTAAATCTAATAAGAATTTTATTAGTATATTTAAACTGATTTATTTCTATACTTTTATTCTTATAATTAATGATTAAATTATTACTTAGAAAGATATTAGGTTTCCTTAGATCTTAGATTTCCATATTCTTCTATTGCTACTATAAATATATTCTAAAGTAGTAGAATTATTAGCTCTTAATAGTATATTGTTAATATACTATATTATAATAATTAAATATTTACTTTTACTAAGAGTAATATTAAGTATAAATCTTTCTTTATTATAAAGAGATATTTTAAAGCTAATGTTATATAAAATAGATTTAAAATATAAAGACTAAAATCTAAAGCTTTATTTTGATTTATATAAAGCCTTGTTTAATAAATAAAGGGAGGGGCTAATAGCTCGCTCTCTATTATAACTATTAGTAGATATATTACCCCCTGAAGTACGACTTCAGTCTTCCTACCCCCTTACTAACTACTATAGCTAGCTCCTAGTTAATCTAGAACTAAACCCCTTATAGTTATAACTAGTATACCTACTCCGTATGAACCTTTTTAATAATAAATAACTAATAACCCTTTTTATAATTACTTTATACTCTTGCGTCCTCATACTTTTTTATCTTTATAGCTATTAATATATAATTCGAATTTCTTAAGATATTTAATTACTACTAACTATAAGCACTCTATTTGAAGATTTATTATAATTTCAATATTTATAACCTTAATATCCCCTAAACTCAGTCCTACCTATCCTTCAAATAAGACTTTATGCTATTAATATAAAAGTTCTCTACTATTAATATAAGCTAATTTATAATCTCTATATAAATATAATAAGATTTAACTTATTCTTATTAATAAATAATCTTAATATATTAAATATAGCTAATATATAAATAATACTTATATAGATATAGATATTTCTAGTATAACTAGATAACCTTTAAAACCCTTATAATTATATTGTTATAATGCTCTAAAATATCTAATAACTAGTATTATAATAAAACATTAATATTAAAATATTATCTAATTGATATTTAATCTCTAATATTACTAGCTTAGTATAGTAACTTATAGAATAGTTAGATGATTTTCTTTTCAATATCTATAAATTATTTATTAATTATAATATTCAGACTATTTTATTTAGATTTAGTCTAATATACTAATAGTTTTAATCATAATAGTTATAGTTAGATATTTCTATACTTATTTTTTAATATTCTTTTCATAAATATTTATATAGATTTCGAAGGGATTTCAGTTTTATAATAAAAATATAGTATATTACTACTCTAGCTACTAAGCTATACTAAAGATAAGATATAAAAAAACAATAAATTATAGAACGCCTAGCTCTTAGTATTCTATTTTATTCTATCTTTAAGAGGTTTATAAAAGTTCTCAACCTTATAACTTTAGTAGTTACCTTTAGCTATATATATTAAGTTCTAACCTTAATAAAGCTCTCTCTAATTATTATTATAAAATCTTCTATTACTATAGGGTTAAATATTAGAACTAGGGGTATAATTACTTATAATAATAAGTAGTTTTATTATTATTCTAACTAGTTATAAGCTAGTATTAACACGAGTACTATTATCAGGTATAATCTATAGTTAAATCCATATATAAAGTATAGAGCTTAGATACTATTCTAAGTACAGAGTAAAAGTAATTAAGTTTAATAAATAAATAAAAAAGTTATTCTTATAGTTAGTACTACAAATCCAACTTTTAAAACTTTAATTATAAATATAGCTAGTAGGTAACTTAAAATATATCTTTTCATCTACTTTTGTATCAATAAATATAGGAGTAGATTTCTATTAAATTAAAATCCAGCTATAATAAATAGATATAATCAATATATATCTATAATTCTCAAGTCTATAATTAGTATTAAAAGTTTCTAAATAAATAATACTAAAATACTAATTAAAACCTTAAGTAACCTATCTAGCTTTATACATAGGATTACTAAGATCCTAATTATTAGGTTTTAGTTTATAAATTTATCTATTCCTTAATATATTAATATTATTCTTTTTAATAAAAGAAATATCAAGTAATAATATAATAGTCTAAACTTCTATAGGCTCAATAGATTTAATTTCTTTATTTATAGTCTAAATCTAGTTACTACTAAACTAAGAACTTAGAGTTTTTAAAACAATAGGTAATTTTAGCTAGGATATTTACTAATAACATATATTTAGTAATATAAAAATTGCTATATTTACTAATAGGTAGGTCTTTACTATAATTATATTAATTATGACTAATATAAAAGACTAAAGAGGGATAGTTTTTAACTATAAGGAATATATTCTTTTTATATAAATACTATTTATAATAATCTTTAATTTTTAGACTTAAAGAAGAAATCTCTATAGATATAGTAGACGTTTTATTAAAACTCTTAATACTATTTATAATCCTATTAAGATAAGTTATAGAGAAACTACTTAGTTTCTTATTAGAGGGAAAAAGTTTAAAATACTATTATTATTATTAATTCTATTAGGAGGCAGAGAATGATTAGTATTTTTAGTAGAATTATAAATTATATTATACTTAATAATAACTAGACTTTGAGAAGAATTATTAGAATTAAGTTAGTTAGACTTATTTCCTTTATTAAGTTAATTTAATTAAGTAGTTATCATATTATTAAAAATAGATAATTCTTCTTTTTATTAAGATTTAAATTGGTTTTCAAGAATATTTATATTTCTAAACTAAATAGGTTTTATAGCTATAAATAACTATAATATCATTCTTTATTTTCAGATTAAGCTTCTTAAAATACTTCTTTTAACCTTATAATAATAAATACTACCCTATATTTTTATATTAGTAATAAAAAGTTTCTTTTTATTTTTTAACTTATATAGACTTTTAAATTTAATAGAAGAATAAGGTACTCTATTATGAATATAGATAGAAGTTAATATAGCTAATTCCTAAAGATATAAAGGTAAATTAGAATTATAGAGAAGGATTCTAGCCTTATTAATGATAATTCTTATAGCCTTCTTAATTAAACTATTAAGCTTAAAAGTATAAAGTAATCTTATATTATAAATAATACTATTATTAAGATAAATAATTTCTATTCTATTATTAGAAAACTTAAAACTATTATCTATATCAACTTCTTTAATTCTCTTATTACTAATATTATTATTAATTATATTAACAAATACTTTAAAAGTTAAAATAACGTCTTTAGGACTTTTCCTTTTTGATAACTTTCTCTAGATAGATCTATTATACTTATCTATAAATAAGATAAAATATTTATAGTAACTATAAGTCTCTCGTAGAATAAGTTTATATAAGTCTAACTTAATATAATCGAGATATTTAAACTTCTTAAAGATATTTAAATCTCTATTAACTTCATTAGTAAACTTACTTTTAAGATAAACTTTATAAATAAGTAGTTTATTATCTTTTAAATACTTATAACTAATATTCTTTATTATATTCTTAATTAACTTAGTAATATTACTAATATAAACTGTTTTATTATACTATAGGTTTAAGTTATTAATATTAATAATATTAATATGAAAAACTAATTATTTAAGTTAAATAGGGATTCTAAACTTATAAAAATTATTAATCTTAATTCCTATAAGTAAGAGTTTATCCTATTTGATATTATATAGTATAAGTTTATTAAAGAATATAAATGGAGTTTTACGTGTTCAGCCCCCGCCTAGTAGGTAGCCTTATACAACGCCCAGTAAATGATAAATAATATTCCTATTACGTTAAATTCAGACTAACTTGATAGGTTTACATTTAGTTATAATATATAATAAATATTATATAAAAGTTATTTAATATTATTTAAGATAATCTTTAAATTACGTTTTATAGTTAAAATAATCTCTTTAGTATTTCCCTATTCAATAAATATAAAAGTCTTAATTTTATTAATTAGAAATGATAATCCTTAACTATATAAATAGTAGCTGTAGTATTCATAAAGAATAAAATAATTTCAATCTATTTAATAGAACTCCTAACTTACTAAATATTCTTAGAAATTCAAATATTTAAAATCTGTTTAGTTAAAATCTTTTTGAGAAAACGCTAAATTAGAATTATATATTCAAACTTAATATTTTTCTCTTTATCTTCTTCTTCTTCTATTTCTTTAGTATTAGAATTAATTTATATAAGACTTTTAATTATAGTATTAGAAACTTCTTTAATTATTTCTTCTCAAGTTAAAATAATATTTACTAACTCTGAACTCTTATCCTTTCTATCTTTTTTCCTTCTTAGAAAACTTAGGAAAACTCTTGTTAACCTTAGATTTTATCTAAATAAGAATCTTTTGAAAATAAGAACTAGAATAAGTTTCCCTAATATGATTAGTTTCTTCATAATACTTATAGAAACTACCTTTCTATTTCTTTTAGAGTTTCTTAATAATCTTAGAAGAAGACTATTTAATAACCTTATTTTTAAAGTTCTTCTCAATTATAGAATTAACTAAAGAAGTCTAAGTTTTTCTTTTAAGTTTATCTAATAAATTAGAAAATAAAGAATTTAATTTATAAGAATCCTTATTAAGTCTAAGATTCTAAATAATTAAAATAATACAAAGTCTATAGATTTTATTTAAACCATTTATAATAGAGATAATAATAACTTAATTAAATTAAATAGTTTAATTTTAGTATAAGAAAAGTTATTAATAAGTTCTTTTATCTTATTTTAATATTCCTCCATAAATTTAAAGTTATTAAGAGTAATGTTGAAAAGCTCTTTATAAATAAGAAACTTATTAGAAAAACTAATGAATTTATAAGATCTTTATGAATAACTAAATATATTAAAAATATTAATATTACTTTCAATAACTCTTAAAAGACCATCTTTGTAGTTTAACTATATATAATTAAGAGCTTTATTATATTTATTAGTATTATTTCTAGATATAGGCTTAGTTAAATCTATAAAGATATCTTTACAAATAAGTAAAACTTTTATATAAATAAATTAAATATTATAATTCTAGATTCTTTTTAACTTAGAGATAAAATATAACTTGGAGTTACTTATATTCTTAAATAGTAATTTAAGAAAGTAAAGTAACTTTTTAATAAAGAATCAATTTAAATCGTAAAATAGAATTAAGATATTTAGAGTCTCATTCTAGTAAACCATTATTAGCTAAAGAATTAATAATACTATAACTTAATAGTTAACTAATAAATTAATACTCCTATACGTTATAGTAATCGAAGGTTTAAATCTCATAAGAAATACATTCTTATAAATATTAGAAATAACTTAAAGTTCCAACTTATAAAAATCTTAATAGACTTAAAATTCTAATTTATAAAAGTCTTAATAGACCTAAGACCTAGTTTATAGAAAGTCTTAATGAATTTAAAAATTAGTTTGTAGAAAGTCTTAATAAACTTCAAATTTAAGATATTTTCAACTTCTACTACTTAACTATTTCTTTTATTAACCTAATAATAGGCTTATAATTCTAATTGATATAATCTCTCTATATATCTATCTAATATCAAATTAATTAATTAATAAGAATGATTAATTAATTATTTAGAATAAATATAAAAAGAACAAACTATAAAGCTTTATCAAAATAATTAAAAGAGGTTTTATATAAAAAGATAGGTATAGGGAAGTTTAAAATTAATTAGTATAATCTCTAGTATAATCTAAATAAGTATTAACAAAGATATAAATATTAATATTTATAATAAGTATAAATAGAGATATAATATAAAGAGAGAAATTGATATAAAGTTAGACTTATAACCTATTAAACTAATAATAAGTAAGTAGTAAAAAGTTAAGGAGAATTAATGACTCTTAATTATTAAAGAAGCAGTTATTTAGAATAATATCTAGACATAGTACTAATATTAATATAAATAGTAATAATAATAGGAAGTTTAGGTTCTATAGGAAGTAGGAAACTTTATAGTATTAATATCTAAATAGAGTTTATTTTCAGAACGGTTAACCTTATATTAAATAGAGCCTTCGGCTCTATTATACTCGGGCCACTAAGTAGTCTATTTATGAAATATTCTTATATTATAATTTGATTAATTTAGAATATAAATAGCTAAAGTAGTATAACCTTAACTCCAATAATTAATCTTCCACTATAAATAGAAAACCTAGGGTTATAAGAGTAAAAGAGAATACTCAAGCCCTTAAATACCTAAAATAGGTTATTAAAATAAATATAAGTAATAGCTTAATAGCTAGAACTTTAACATATTCCCTTTTATCAGAAGTATAAACTTAATATATAACCAACTAGTTTACCTTAAGGATAATATACTTCTTAACTTACTAATTAGTTATATTTTAACTTACCTCTATTAAGTATAATATTACTAAAAGATAAGATAATTATAACTTGTAGTATTTCTTTTAAAGAAATACTACATGTTAATAGAAACTTGACTCTATTAAAAAATAATTCTTAGTATTCTAATTGTAATAAACTATAATATTAATTATGAGAATATTTAGCTATAGTAGAATTAGTTAAAGTTAATTTAATTACTTCTTGAAATTGTAATAGAAAGTTCTATATGACAATCTATATTAGAATAACAAAAAGGAGTTATATTAGTTCGATTGAAAGTCTTCCATCTACTTAAAACTATATACCTTTCAGGACTCTTTAAAGAAACGATAGTAAATAGTTAGCTCTTCCTTTATAAACCTTTTAATACTATTACTAAAGGTTACTTTCAAATAAAGGAAACCTTAAATAGTATAATATAGTTAATTAATATAATTCCTATAAATATATAAGATATATTATAACCGAAAGATTTAGGCCTTTATCTACCATCTTTATTCTTTAAAGAACTATAAGAGAATTATTATATAGTACTAAATTCTAAATAATTAGTAGTGCTTATTACTAGCTATTATTAGGAATAATACATTCTTAAGGTAGAGTTTGTACTAGTTAGAATATAGGTACTAGCTTTATCTCTATAGGCTTTACCCTATTTAAACTGCTTAAAATAAAATCTCATATAGTATACTTAGTTATATTTAGTTATATATAGTATATACTAAGTTTTACCCCCTAATTATATATAATAATTGAGAGTTTTATAATGCTAAAGAACTATTAGTTTAGAATGTATATTATAATAATTTAATATATTTCAAATAGAAAGAGCTTATAGCTCGCCTTCTATTATGACTATTAGTAGATATGTTGCCTTTTGAAGTATAACTTCAGCCTTCTGACCCCCTACTAAATGCTATAACTAGCTTTCAGTTAGTCTAAAGTTAGCCCCTTATAACTATAGTAGCTTTCATATCTGCTCCATATTAACCTTTTAATAATAAATAACTGATAACTGTTTCTATAACAATCTTATACTTTTATATCTTTATATCTTTATAGCTATTAATATACAATTCAATATATTGAGATACTTAATTACTCGTAACTATAAGTATTCCATTTAGATATTTATTCTAACCTTCTTATCTAAAACCGTATTATCTCTATTAACTAAACCTTATTTATCTTTAAGATAAGACTTTATACTATTAATATAAGAGTTCCCTATTATTAATATAAGTTAATTTGGAATTTCTATATAAGTATAATATGACTTAGCTTATTCTTCTTAGTAAATCATTTTAATATATTAAGTATAGCTAATATATAAATAATACTTATATAGATATAGATATTTCCAATATAAGTGGATAATATTAAAAACTCTGATAATTATGTTATTATAATATTCTAAAATATTTAGCAACTAGTATTATAATGAAGTATTAATATTATAGTATTATCTAATTAATACTTAGTTTCTAATATTACTAGCTTAGTATAATAACCTCTAAGATAGCTCGACGATTCTCTTTTAAATATCTATAAATTACTTATTAATTATAGTTTTTAGAATACTTTTATTGAGAATTAGTATAATATATTAATAGTTTCAATTATAGTAGATATAATGAGATATTTGTATACTTATCTTATAATTATCTTTTTATAGGTAGTAATATAGATTTCAAAGAGATTCTAGTTTTATTATAAAGGTATAGTTATAGAAGAATAATAAATTATAGAGTACCTAGCTCTTATAAGTATTCTAGCTTATTCTATCTTTAAGAAGTTTATAAATATTCTTAATACTATACTCTTAATAGTTATTCTTAGCTATAAATATTAAGCTTTAACTTTAATAAAGCTTTCCCTATATAAATTATTATTTTAAGATCTTCTATTACTATAGGGTTGAATATTAGAATTAGGGGTACAATAATCTATAATAATAGGCAATTGTACTACTATTTTAACTAGTTATAAGCTAGTATTAGTATGAATGCTATGATTAAGTAAAATCTATGGTTAAATCTATTTATAGAGTGAAAAGCTTAGATATTATTTTAGGTATCAAGTAAAAGTAACTATATAATATATTTCCAATACTAAGGTATCTACTAAGCATATCCTTTTTCTAATCGTTGAGGAAATTAATTAGTAGTTTACTTAATATAATACCTTTCAAGTAGAAGCTAAAACTTATAACTTATAAGATTATTTTCACTTTAAAATAATTATTTACTAAGGTTTCCTTTCAAAACCTCCTTAAAGATTATGCTGAAATACCTTTCTACAAGCTAAGTAATACTAATAAATATTTAAAATATTTGAATTAATTGTTCTTAAAAGTTCTATCTCTATAGAAGTAAATGATAAATAAGATTAAAAATTCCTAATAGATACTACTAGATAAATCTATATAAATGATTTTATAAACTTTATAGAGAAGAATTAAAAGACTTATATAGCATTCTATAATTTCTATATATAAAGAATTTAAGAATATTAATATAAATAATTGAATTAAGCTTATACATAATTTAGATCTTTAGATATATAATTAAAGTATTCTGATATTAATATTGTTATATAGAAGGAACTATAGTAATATAAGCTACTAATTTCTATACTTCTTTAATATTATAGTAGTTATATTAAAGGTCTTTGATCTATTTAATTATATACCTCTTAGGAACCCTTTAAAGGAAGCTATACCTAACACTTAGCTCTTGCCTTATAAACCTTATAGATACTACTAATACTAAGGAACTATTTAAATAGAGGAAACCTTAAGTAGTAAATATAGTTAGTTAATATGATTACTAATAAATATAAGAAATATATTATAAAGGGAAAGTATAGGTCTATATCTATTATAATTACTTCTTTAAAAGATTATAATTATATAATACTAATACTAGCTAGCTAGTAACATTTATCGCTAGCTATTAATAATTACTAGTTATTAATAGCTAATAGTAGTAGCTAATAGTTAGTAGTAGTTATTATACTTAGTTTATATAATTAGAAGGTATAAGGCTACTAGTCGCAGTTGCCCGCTATAGGATTTAAACCTATTACTACTACTATAAAATGGTAAAAGCTAGCTAGACGTTAAATTACTATATTAAGCGGAGCTTCTTTAATATTATAAATAACTTATATTTCTAAAATACTACTCGAATATATTATAAGATATTTAATTCTTTAGACTTAAGTATACTATTATAAGAATAAGAACTAAAATATAGCTTTTAAAATAATAAGATACTATATATAAAATTTAAAGACTTAACTATATTCCTTCTATCACTAGAATACTTTAAACTTATAATGATATAATCTTATTAGTCTTTTTATTAATTAAAGTTTATATATAAAACTACATGTTTATAATTTATACTTATTTAACTTTTAATTCTTTATATAAAGTCATTTCAAATATTATAGAAGCTATATAGTATCTCTTCAAAGCTTTCTTATACAATAAGAATATAATACTTCTAATATCTTAATAGAAACTCTAGTTATTACTTTAAATATTCGAAATAGCAGGAGATATCTTCAAAGCTTAGATAAACCTTTATACTTCCTAAATATAAACTAAACTATATTTTAGTATACTATTACTATTTATACTTTTAATTACCTTCTAAGAATTAAATACTAAATACCTTAACTAAAGAGAGAATTAAGTTATAACCTAACTCAAATCTAAGCTCCTTAAAATCTTTTTAAAGCTTTGAAACTATAATATATTTAATACCTAAAGGCTTAATGATATTAGAAGCTATAGTAGTCTGATAAGTCTTATAGGATAGTTTTTTATTCTTTTTTAGAAGACTTCGGGTAATTTTTATAATTATGATTATTAGAAGATTCTTTCTTAAAAGAATTCTTCAATCTTTTTAATTTAGAATAATCTTTTGAGGAGTTCTCTATAGTAGTAATAAAGAAATCTTTAATATTATAAATAGGGCTTTAAGATCCATTTTTAGACTTTTTAGCTCTTTTAAAAAGATCAAGTATAAAGCACCTTTTAAAAGGCTTTTAAATAAAGCTATTTCTCACAGGAGTATTAGTATCTTTATGGTTTTCATCTAAAGTATTAACTATAAAGACTTCTAAAATAAGAAGCTCTTTTAACTTTAAATTAGACTTTTAACATTCTAAATACATAGAGAAGAAAAGCTATAAAGATATTATAAAAATGGTTTTTTTCAGTTGATATTAGCTATATTAATATTATTAGTAGCTAATTTAATTAAGTAGGTTTTGAAATTACTAATAAACTCTATAAGAGTATTAAAGTCTTCAAATTTAATAGAATAGAATTCGAGATATAGTTATTAATATGATACTAGACTAAAGTCTGTATAATTAACTTTTAATAAGATTATAGCATTATAGGGGTCTTATAAATTAAATATAAAGCCTAGGGGTTCTTCTGAAATATTCTGCGTTATAATAAGTAAGGCTTAAGTTCTTTATATTTGAGTAATAGCCTTATAGAGCTCCTTGGTTTTAAAACGATCGAATAATTTTAAAAGCTTAAATTAAAGCTTTAAGGAGTAGAATTAGATAGACTAGTTTTCAGTACCTATAAGCCTCTATTATTCAGGTAGTAAATAGCCTATAATAACTTTAATAATATTAGCTATAGCTATAGATATAGTAGACTTTTAGCTAAAAGGCTTCTGAAAATAGCTAAGAATTTAGCTAAATAGTAAGATTAAAATACGATTTGATAATTAAGTAGTATTATTAACAGAAGATTGGTTTTCGATTTTCTAAAATATTAATTCAAATAAGTCAAATAAGTATCTTATAAAATGGTAGGATAAAATTAGAATAGTAACTCTTAGATTATGAATAAGTCAAAAAAAGGAATTTAAATAGATAAACATAGACAATATCACTATACTGAATATTATATTAGCTGAGAAACATAGTCGAAACCTTTCGAGATATATTAGATAATTTAATTATCGAATTTCATTCAATTCAATAAAGAGGATCTTAAAATTCAATAGAATATTATGAATAATAAAACTTTAGACTTATAGCTTATGAAAAGGTAAATAGGTAGATGGCCTATATCTAGTAAAGTAATACCTTATATTAAAGGTAAATATAGTAAATATTCTTAGGAAAAGAAGTTATAATATAAAAGAGTAAATAATAATTATATTTAGTAGAGGGATATTATAATTAGTTAGGTTAAATTCATATTTAAAAAGGTATTAAAAACTTCTTTTATATTATTACGCTTAGCTCTAAAATATTTTAAATGGTAATTATTAGAATATTCTAATAATATAGGCTTATATTAATAATTATAAATACTAAAGTCGATTACTAGTAGGTACCCTATGAAAGAATAAGATAGAATATTTTACTGAATATTCAACGGTAAGTTGAGTACTACCACAGAGTAAACACCTATAGCCTAACATTTTAACATAAACTATTAATTCTATTATTCTTACTTCTAATCTAAAGTCTTCAGATTGAAATATTCTACCTATATTAATAGACGTAAATTCAAAAAAGCCCTAGTATTAATCTAGTATACTTTGAAAGCCTTTTATATTACCTTTACTAAAATGCTTAGTAATAATTGAATAGTGTTATATACTGTTGTAAAATCAATATTACAAAATATAAAGCGATCATTAATATAGATAATATTAATAATAATCTTGAAGTTAAAATGAATATTACTATATATAGTCAAGCAAAAGTACAAAAGAACTATAATATATAGGTATCACTAGTTATAATACCTCTTGAATACTTCAAAGATATAATATTTAACTAGATATCTTACTTTACTAGAAGGATTATAGAAGTTTATAATAGTTAAATATTTAAAATAATAGTAAGGTTTCTATATCTCTATATCTATATACTAAGGAAATTGTTAGAGAATATTAAAAGAAAACTATTTATAAATTTGAAACTCTTATAATGAAGAATTAGAAGTTACCTAGTAATAAAGAAAAAGCTTTAAAATTTGATATCATACCGTTTTTAATAAAATGTAAAAGCTCTATTATATCTAGCGCTTAAACCAAAGCCTAATATTACTTTTATGGTAATAACCTATTCTAGACTTACTTATAATCTAGATAGAAATCATTTTCTAACTTTTAACTATATATGAGACTATTTAAATAATAATGAAGAATATAGATTTATTAATAATTATAAAGGTATGTCTTCTATAAAAGATATTATAAAAGTACTAATTCAAATTACATAAGGAATCTAAATAATAGAAAGCCTTCTTTTTTATATTTTCTTTATCTACTTAAAAGGCTAAATATAGAGTTCTATTAGATACATATAGAGAGGTAACTTATTAATATTATAATTATAACTATATAAATTTAAAACTATAATTATCTAAAGTTCAAAAGATCTCAGTACAAGAGGTATAGTCTGTATAGTTAAATATAGAAGTATCTTAATTAAAGGAATTTAAGTTAAAGAAGAAGAGTTTTCAGAAAGACTGCAGAATACATATAAAATAGGTCTATTATAGTCTATAGTAGTAGAATGAGCTCTACTAGTTATAACTAATTCTAATAAGATATAGTTTATAATATATATCTTTCTCTCTAGTTAGTTAATAAGATAGTTATAATAGTAATACTATTAGTCTAAGCTTCCTATTAGTTAATACTACTCAGGTAGCTATATATTATTACTGATTTTATTACTAAATATTTTTATTAATTTATACTTCTCTGTCTTCTTCTATAAATCTTGTAAAACTATTATAAGTTAAGAAATTACTACTATTATTATACTTTAGTCTAAGTATGAATCTAATATATTTAGACGAATTTATTTTTTCTTACACTATTATTTATTTTCTCTTCTTTTTTTTAAGTCAACTAGTTATCGCTTTTTTTCTCTATTATCTTACTAATCTTATTTTCCTATAGTAAATTATAATATTACCTTTATAACTATAGTAGTATATTATAATCTATTTCTTAAGTTCCTACTAACTGTTTTTAATCCCTAATAATTCTTTACTATTAAAGACCTTAAGGTTAAGAGCTACTTCTATAAGTTAGATAAAGAAATTACTACTAATAAGGCTATCAATAAGTTTCCTACTAACTCTATATTGCCTATCTGTTTTCTTACTACTTCTATATTACCCACCTACTCCCCTACTACTTGTAGTAAGAAAAATAATAATAATAAAAAATAATAGAAATAAGGAAAATACTAAAATTATTAATAATACAAATAAGGAGAAAGAAGCTATTCCCCCTAAGTATACTATAATTCCCCTTTCTACTATATACCTTCCTAATTACTTTATTAAAGTTACTATTATTAATAAAACTATAGTCTTATACTAAGTATATTCATACCACCTCTTCAACTTAGATTTCTCCTACTACTACTAGTTAGGATACTTCTTATAAAGTTTCCTATCTTATCTATATTACTTATATTATTACTAGTAATATTCCCCTTATTGTTAAAAATACTAACTTCTATTATAATATTCTTAGTATATAGCAGTTACTTTTTCTAATTATTCTAGATTCTAATATAAAATTATAGTAATTAATACTATCTACTATTCTTATTCTACTAAACTTACTTTTAGCTATTACTATAATAAGATTAAGATATAACTATACATTTAAGGCTTTCTATTTAGTTATTCTAATATCTTCTCGATAAATAAGACTATTACTACTACTTAGTATATTTATATTAGTATTTTTACTAATTTCTTAGCTCAGAATAATCTTTTTATCTATAGTTATTATGTAGGACTCTTAGTCTTCTTTCTAAATCTATAGCTAATATATCTCTATAGAAGAATACTTTTAGTAAGATTTATATTACTTTTTATAGAGTTATTCTAAAATAGACTAAGGAGGAGAATATTACTACTAAGGCTTATTTTACTAACTACTATAAAATTAAGAAGTATAATCTTAGTATAACTATTATATTACTATCTCCTACTTATCTAACTTCTTCTATTAATATTATTCTCATTTTTCTTATTTATAAAGAGGCTTCTACTCTCTCTAAGTAATATGACTTCTTCTTAGGACTTTAAATCTATATAAATATAATTCTCCTTCTATTCTTATTATAATATTTATAAATACTTAGGTTGCTAATTACTATTTATAAATTCAAGCTTTCCTTACGTTTAATCTATTATTTATTTATCTCTTATATATCTACTACTACTACCGTACCCTTTAGAGCTCAAGATAGTTCCTCTAGCTTTTAGGTACAATATAGTGTTTTCCTCTTAATATTAATCTATCAAATATATTACTATTATAATCATAGTATTTTAACTTTAGACCTATTATGTAGACTAATTTAAGATATGTATTAGATTATTATTATTATTCTTAATAAGCCTTTACTTCTCCTTATAAGTATTAAATATTATAATATCTTCCAATAAGTATAATAGGTTTTATATAAGTTTTATCCAGTCTATCTATTTAATATAGATTTCTTTCTAATAATTCTATTTAATATACCTCTAGTATACTACTAGTATCTTTTTAAGTTCTTACTTATTATTCTTTCTATTATCTTATATTAGGAATAATTAGTAATTATATATAGTCTAGCTTAGTAATAGTTTCTAAGTAGCTTTATATAAGATATCAATATAGAACTTAAAGTAAATACTACTAAGTATATTTAATTTTATTACTATAAGTATAATAATATTTAGTATTTTATATTACTAGTATAACTAGTTGATTTCTTCTTATAAATAAGATTAGTAGTAGTTAGCTATATAAAATTATATTCTATCTTTTTTTTAATTTCTTAGGAGGTTCTTATTAATTATTATTAGAACTTTCTATTTTCTATTAAGTAAGTACTATAGCTACCTGAGCTATCCTTGTTGCGTCTGCTAATTTATTAACTAAAATCTCGGTATTCTATTTATATAGATTTTCTATACTTCTATCTATAGTATAGATTTATATAAAATCTATACAATATTTATATTTTAAAAGAAAGAAGCTAGTTCTTTTTATTAATACTATACAGGTATTAAAAACTAGTTATATTATTAGAAGATAGGCTGTTTAGTTATCTTCAGTATAAATAATAATTATATACAAATATGCCCCTATTTCTTAATTAAATTATTTAGTAGTCTTATTAGTCTATAAGTAGTATATAATATTTAGGCGTTACTTTATATTAATAAAGTTGTAAAACTTCTTTTAAAAGTAGCTAGTCTAATTACTTTTTTAATTGCTAATAATTATCCTTAGGACTTTATAGAATTAGAAATAGTAGTTTAAGAATTATTCTATATATTCTTCTATTTGTATTATTATTATAAGCTTTAATGTAACTAACTTATCTAATTAGTCTATAATTATTGATATAAAATAGGTAATACTTTTTATTAGTATAGGTAAATTAGTAATTAAGTCTATTATAAGGTTATTATAAATCCTTTCTAATATAAGTAATAATTATAAAGGTCTTCTCTTTATATCTCTTTAAATTATATTAATATTATAAGTATTATAGTTTTATATAAAGTATTATATATCTTATAAGAAGCCTAGTTAGTAATATTAGAGTAATACTATTTTAAATATATTATTCCTCCTGAAGTAGTATAATAGAGAGGAATTATAAATTCTTTATAATATAGTTATTTATAAGGTAGTTTCTTAGTATTCGTAGTCTGTATCTTGAGGTATTTATGTATAGTATCTTTATATAAGGTATCTTAATATATTAAAGATATATTATATAACCTAAATTCTAATCTTAGTAGCAATAGGGAATATATAGTCTCTTTCAATTATAGTTTAATAGGTTTTTAAATATTATTTATTTTTAAGTAAGGTGTTATCTTATAATTTCTAGAAGTCGATATTATTATTAAACACTTATAGTAGTAGGGTTGTAAGTTTATTTGGTTTTTATATCTATTATATAGCTAATATAAATACTCAATATAACTAAGTTAAATCTAAAATTAATTAGACTATTCTATCTTATTCTTTTTTATCTTTTTAGTTGATTAGATTATCTTATTTCTATCTTAACAATATTTCTAATATAGTAACTAAGTAGTCTAGCTAATATTTAACTTTAAATTAGTAATAAGCTAATTACTTAGCCTACTTACTTTGACATCCATTAAGTTTCTACTTTTTTATAAAGAACTTAAGGGTTTAATAGTCTTTTAAAATTTAGAGTTTATTATAATTCTTTAGGTTTATATTCTAAATATTAAGGTAAGATATTACTACTAGGAGTTCTGTATTATAAATTAGATAGTTATATTATATGAAGAATAAGTTTATTAAGTAAAGAGTAACTAGCTAATAATATATTTATATATCTTCTTATAAAAAGATATTTCTAAGTATAAATTCTAAAAAGCTTATTTTAATAATACTCATTAGGTTTAAGTGAAAATATTAGAAGACTAAGACTTTTGTAAAAAGATCTGTTAGAATAATGAAAGTATCTTTGTCTTTTTCTTCTTAATAGAATATTTTACTTTTTTTAATTAAAGTATTTGGAAAGTCTATAAGGGCTATATCATTATTTATGAATATATAGTAATAGTTAGTAAATGATAAAGAGTTCTCTATAACTTTTATTATCTTTAGAATAAGCTATTTATAGATTACTTTTATTCTTTAAGGTTATAAGTAATTCCTTCTTTAGACTTAAGTATAAAGCTGATATTTCTTACCATCCTTATAGAAAACATATATCTAGTTAGGTTTAGATTCAGCCTAGTTAAAAATAAAGCTTATAAAATTCTTTTGACTTTCTCTTTATAATCTTTTTAAGATTCTATTATATAGATAAGGATATCATTCAAATATATTATAGTAAAACTATTGAGGAATTTGTAGAATATATTATTAATATAGTTAGAATATTACTAGGATTCTTATAGGTTTAAATAGGTATATAAGCTATTTGAAAAAACTATATTATATGTAAAAAGTAGTTTTCTCTTAGGATTTCTCTATGATTTAGATATTATAGAATATAGTAATAATATTCTTTTTTATATAATATATAATTAAGGCTACTTATTAGAAGAATTAAAAGTTTTTTTATAATAGTATTAAGTATCTTATAATTATAGTAGAAGTATAATTTACCTTTAGGTTTCTTAGTAAATAGGATTAAGATACTTACAGATAATTTGTTTATTTATATAAACTTCTTATTAAAAAAACTTCAAAATATTCTTTATAAGACTAATAATTCTTTTTAGTATATATTATAGAGTAGTATCTAAAGTAGAAGTTACTTCCAGTTATTATTTCTCCTTTTTAGGTAGATTGTATAATTTATACCTAAATAGGTAGATAGTATAAGGTATACTTTACTTTTCTTAAAGAGGTTTTTAATGTTTATATATTTCTAATATAGCAATAGTATTAGGTTGTCTTTTTTATTTTTCACCTAGAGTATGTTTTTAATATCTATTAGGCTAATAGATTAAGTAATTTCCCTTCTTATAGAATTTATATAATAGATATATTTATATATCTTAGAAACCGTTTAATACATTATACTAAAAGAGGTACTTATTGATATCTTTATTATATAAATTTCTTGAATTAGGAAGTTTTTGTCTTATCTTATTAGAAAAATATATTTGTATCTTATTGTAAAGAACATAGTATTTTTAAATATTATATTTAATAGTATTATGTTCTTGCTATAGTTTATTTAAAAAGGTATCAATATCTAGGCTATTAATAATATAGGTATAGACTTTCTAGATATAATGATTAAGTCTAATATTAAATATAATAATACTTTTGATTTATATATATACTATCTTATCTATAAAGGTTTTAAGTTTCCTAGGTGTTGTATTTATATATAATAAATATAATTAGTAGATTAAGTAGTAGTTAATTATAGTATAAATATTATAGCTACTATCTAGAGATATTTAGGTAGTATATTCTTTATTAATTTATACTTCTAATAGTATAGAAAGTCTATTTAACTTATATTTTATCTTAAAGTATTTCTAATTAATCCTTTCTTCTTCTATAGACTTCAAAACTTAATTTTATATTAGAGTTTCTCTATTTCCAAATTACTATTAGAGTCTAAGCCTTTAGCGGTATTATTAAAATAAGGCTATTTTAAAGCTATTTTTGTAATATAAGGAATATATTTCTCTAGATAATTCTTAGTTACATAACTTTAGACTTAATAGTTAAAATATATCTATATATCTTATTATTATAAAATATCATATAGTAAAGCTTTTATAACTTTTATAGTCTTAATGGTATTTATTACTATTATATTATTACTACTATTTACTTTTAGATTATGTGGCTAGTTTATTCTAGCGGCTCATTAGTTAGACATAACATATAATATCTTATTACCTTCTAACTATCTTATTATATATTATATATTATTCATATACTTTTTAAAGCTACTAGTATTAATATTAAAAGTAATTAGATAGTAGTATAATTTAAGAAATAAGGCGGCTTATAGATAATCAATCTACATAATATATAGCTATAGGGTACTACTTATTATAGTGAGAAGCTGCTTAAAATAAGGTAGGAAGTTAGTTAAGTATTTATAGTCTTTTATGTATTTATTTAGAACATACATTAAAGTATAGTTTACTATATTTAGATCTTTATATATCTAATCTAAATATATAAAAAGGTTATTTAAATGATATATACCTTAGAAGCTATTACCTCTATAGAATTCTACTATAGTTAATTAGCTTTTTAGAATTAGGTATAAATTGATAAGATATTAGGCCTCCTAGTTATTTATAATGAATTTATAGTTAATAAAGAGCTTATTTTGAATCTATTATATTTAGGCTAGGTATTTATTATAATGTTTTAAAAATTTCTCAGGGTGAAGTATAAGCTATGATGATATAAATATAGCTAGATTGGTATTTAGAGCTAGCTTTAGGGTAGCCTTAATACTAATTATTATTATACTCAATAGTATAGAGTCTAAATAGGCGTATAATTAGGTTATTATATTAGCTAGTATAGTAATCTATTAGTTTAAGTATACTATAGTATCAATAAAGATCCTTATAAAGTCTATAATTAGACTATTCTTATTATATACTTCTATTATATAATATAACTAGAATAAGGCATATAGGTAATATTAAGCTTAGATATATAAAAAAGTATCGTCTGTATAGTTAGATATAGGGATACCTTAATTAAAGGAATTCAAGCTAAAAAAGAGGATTTTCAGAAAGGCAACAGAATATATATAAAATAAGTCTATTATAGTCTATAGTAGCAGAATAAGCTATACTAGCTGTAGCTAATTCTAATAAGGCATAGCGTGTAATACTAAGGCTTTTATAAATAATTTAATAATATACAAATTAGTTGAGAAACCTAAATATTATAAGAAAATAAAACATATTTAGTTACTTTTGCTCCATACTTAGAACTTTATATATAGATTTAACTATAAGCTTTACCTAATAATAGTGTTTATATTAATACTAACTTATAACTAATTAAAATAGTAATAGAATTACCTATTGTTATAAATAATTATACCCTTAGTTTTAATATTTAATCCTATAATAATAGAAGTCCTTATAGTAATAATCTATATAGAGAGAGCTTTCTTAAAAATAAGGTTTAATATATATAACTAAAAGTAACTATTAAGGTTATAGAACCAAGAACCTTTTTGAACTTCTTAAAAATAAGATAAAATAGAATACTAAGAACTAGGTATTCTATAACTTATTATTCTTCTATATCTTTTATAATAGATTTAAAATCCCCTTAGAATCTATATAGCTATTTATGAAAGGAGAAGTCTAAAATAAGTATAGTAATATTGACTTATAACTCCTATAATTAAAACTATTAGTTTATTAGATTAAGCTTTAGTACAATTATCCTAAAGGTTATAATTAATAAATAACTTATAGATATTTAAAGAATAATTATCTAATTATCCTATAAGCTACTATATTAAGCTAAAACTTTTAGAAATTAAATATTAATTAGATACTATCTTGATATTAATATATTATTATATGATTAGTTATTAGATATTCTAGAGTATTATAATAATATTATTATAAGGGTTTTAAAAGCTATTAAACTATATTGGGAATATCTATATCTATATAAGTATTATTTATATATTTAATATATTCAATATATTAAGATTGTTTACTCATAAGAGTAAACCGAGCCCTATGATACTTATATAGAAATTATAAGTTAGTTTATATCAATAGTAGAGAACTCTTATATTAATAATATAAAGTCTTATCTTACAGGTAGGTAAAGCTTAATAGGGATATTAAGGTTATAAATATTGAAAATATAATAAATATTTAAATAGAATGCCTATAGTTAGTAGTAATTAAATATCTCGAGATATTTAGATATATAGAGCTATAAAGGCGTGAAGGTATAAAGTTGTTGCAGAAGGAGTTATTAGTTATTTATTATTAAAAGAATTAATATAAAATAAATATACTAGCTATAGCTATAAGGGGTTCAACTTTAGATTAACTAGAGGCTAGCTATAGTAATTAGTAAGAAGGTGGAAAAACTGAAGTCGTACTTCAGGAGGCAATATATCTACTAATAGTCATAATAGAACGCAAGCTATTAGCCCCTCTTAAAATAAAATATATAAATATAGAATATTATTTTACAAAAAGCTTTATTAAAAACAACAATATATTTATATATTATGAAAATATAAAGGATAATATAATATATTTTATAACTCAGCTTTTAGCTTCTATTAAATCTAAGCAAACATTATATAAACCTTAAGAAAAGATATTCTAAAAGTCTTTTTGAATTTTACTTTTAAAAGATTTTCAGTTTCATAACTTTATATTTATCTCTTTTTACTCTTTATTACATTCAAGAAGCCTTTCTCAAAATAAACTATATACGAATAGAATATACTTTATAAGAGGATATTGGATCTATTCTAACATTCAAAGAATTTCTATTTCTAATTATTCCAATAGATATAATAAAGAGTTTTATAATATTCCTATATAAGTAAATCGTATAGAATCGCTTCATAAATATATACTTATTTTACCTTTTTACACTTAGTAGTTTTCAAGTAAATAAGGTAAATATATAAGGGTTTATTTTTATAAGATGCTCAAAACAGTTTGAATTAAATATTGTTAGGAATAATATACTTAAGAGGTAGAATTTATACTAGCTAAACCTCAGGCGCTACTACTATTTCTATAGGCTTTACTCTACTTAAACTACTTAAAATAGAATCTTATAGTGTATATATAGCTATATTTATTTATATATAATATATACTAGATTTTACCCTCTAATAATATATAGTAATTAAGAGCCTTGTAATACTAAAAAGCTAGAAGGCTAAAATATATATTATAATAATTCAATATATCATAAATATTAACATACTTATTAAAAATACCCCTATTTTAGTTTTTAAAAGAGCTAATTAGTAACCTATCTAGTATAATACCTCTTAAATAGAAACTAAGTCTTATAACTTATAAGATTATTTTAATTCTTACGTAACTATTTATCAACGCCTCTTTTAAAGCCTTTTTAAAAGCTACTTTTAAGTAACTTTCTAAAGATTAAATAGTACTAATAAACTTTTAAAGTATTTAAATTAAATATTCTTAGGAATTCTATTCTTATAGAAGTTAATTATAAAGAGGATTAATAATTCTTAGTAGATATTCGTAAAGAGGTTTATATAAGAAATATCATAGACTTTATAGAGAAATGTCTAAAGGCATATATAGCTTATTATAATTTCTATATCTTAAGAACTTAAGAATATTAATATAAATAGTTAAATTGAATCTATACAATTGCTTAGATTTTGAAATCTATAAATAAGATAATTTAACATTATTATTATTATATAGAAGAGGTTATAGTAATATAGACTACTAATTTCTATAACTACTTTAATATTATAAATAATTTATAGTTCTAAAATATTATCTTAATATGTTATAAAATACTTTAGTCTTCGAAACCTGAGTATTTTATTATAAGAGCAATAATAAAAATAGAGGCTTAGAAGTAGTAAGATATTATATATAAGGTTCAAATAGTTAACTATACTCCTTTTATTCTTAAAATACTTTAAACTTCTAATCCTATAGTTATATTAGTCTTCTTATTAGTTAAGTCTTATATTTAGGGCTAGATATCTTTAATTCATAGCTATTTAGACTTTATATCTTTAGATCAAGTTATTTTAACTATTATAAAAGTAATAAAATATCTCTTTAAAGCTTTCTTATATAATAAGATTAACTATAGTATTTTTAATATTATAATAGAAGGCTTGATTATTATTTTAAATATTCAAAGTAATAAGAGATATCATTAGGAATAATGCGCTTGAGAGGTAGAGTTTATACTAGTTAAATTTCAGGCGCTAGCGTTATCTCTATAAGCTTCGCCTTACTTAAACCGCTTGAAATAGAGCCTTATGCAATATATATAGCTATATTTAGTTATATATAATATATATTAGATTTTACTCCTAAATTATATATAATAATTAAGAGTCTTATAATACTAAAGAACTATTAGGCTAAATATATATATTATAACGATTTAATATATCTTCAATATTAAGATATTTACTGAAAATACCTCTCTCTTAATTTTCAAGAAAGCTAATTAGTAGTTAACTTAATATAATACCTTTGAAATAGAAGCTAAAGTTTATAACTTATAAGACTACTTGAAGTTTGAAGTAACTATTTATTAAAACCTCTTTTTAAAGTTTCCTTAATAGTTATTTTTAAGTAACTTTCTAAAGGTTAAAAAGTACCAATATATTATTAAGATATTTAAATTAAGTATTTTTAAAAGCTCTATTTCTATGGGGGTAGATTATAAGAAAGATTAATAACTCCTTATAAATACTACTAAAGAAGTTTATATAAGAGATATAATAGACTTAATAGAAAAAAGTCTAAAGGCTTATATAGTTTTATATAGTTTTTATATTTTAAAAGCTAAAGAATACTGATATAAATGATTAAATTAGACTTATATAATAATTTAGATCTTTAGATATATAAATAAAGTATTCTAGTATTAGTATTACTATATAGAAGAAGATATAGTAGTATAAACTACTAATTTCTATAATTACTTTAGTATTATAAATAATTTATACTTTTAAAATACTATTTTAATATACTATAAGATACTTTAGTTTCTTAGACTTCAATATCTAATTATAAGAGTAATAATTAAAGTAAAATTTTAGAAGTAGTAAGATATTATATATAAGGCTTAAGTAGTTAACTATATTCTTTCTATTATTAAAATACTTTAGGTTTATAACTTTATAATTTTCTTAGCCTTCTTATTAATTAAATCTTATATATAAAACTATATACCTATAATTTAAAGCTATTTAGACTTTATACTTTTAAATAAAATTATTATTATTATTATAGAGGTAATCTAGTATCTCTTTAAAGTTTTCTTATATAATAAGATTAGTTATAATATGTTTAATATTATAATAGAAGCTTTAATTACTATTTTAAACTTTTAAGGTAATAAGAAATACTTCTAGGGCTTAGATAAGTTTCTATATTTTTTAAAATATAAGCTAAACGATATTTTAATATATTATTATTATATATACTTTTAGTTAGTTTATAAAGGTTAGGTATTAAATATTTTAACCAAAGAGAAGATTACATAGTTATTAGTCTTAAATCTAGATTTCTTAAAGCAGGTTTAAACTTTTAAATAATAATAATTATATAGCTAGCCCTGTAGTTAAATAGTTATAATACTATATAGTAAGTATATTAGAAAGAGAGACTTTAGTAGTACTTTCTCTAAAATTCTTTTATTTTTAATTTAAATATTTTAACTTATATTTTCTAAGATATAAAGTATTTTATAATTCTTTAAGGGGTTCTTATAGGAAATTATGTTTAGTATAGTATAAAGTTTTTACTTATTAAGAATTATAGAGATATTAAGATCTTTATTATAACTAGTAAAAATAAAGAAGTTAAGTTATATTTATATAATATTGTTTTTTATATTATTCTAGCTATAAATTATATCTCTTTTTAGTAGTTATAAAAATGAGACTACTAGTAAGATATTAGTTTAAACTACTTATCTTAATTATAGAAGAATAATTATTCTGAAATTATAGTTATTAATATTTGATATAATTAGTAAGTCTTTGAATACTATATACCTTATAAGATATTAACTATTTTAGGAGTATAATTAGTATAATATAAGCTTTTTCCTAGATATTACTACTACTAGTAGTATACTATAGACCTTATTTAGAAAATTCTAAAAAGTAATAAATAGTTCTAATATTAGTAGTTAGGATATCTTAGTAAAAAGCTTTTTAATTATTTTGTTTTATTTATATAAAGTATTAATATTATTAATAACTATTTGAAGTATAATAAGTATTAGTTTATTTAGAGAATATGTGAAGTTTATAGTATTAGTAAAGTAAAATAAAAGATCTATTATATAAAATATAAGAATATTTTATATATTACTCTTAGGGAATATATTACTTTTAACTTTTACCCCTATTATTAAAGCTATAATAACTATACTTTGGTTTAATATTTATAGATAGAACTATTAATTATTCCTAAGACTTCTATTCTATTAATTATACTAAAGCTATTATTATAAAAGTATTTAAAAGTTGTTTTATATTCCTTAATTATTAGTATAGTATTGATATTACGGTTTTTAAGTATAATTATAAGGTTTCTAGATATAAGAGCTTTAAATATAATCTGACTTTTTGAAGTATATATTTTAAGTTATCTACTTTATATATTTGGAGTTAAAATAGAAGTATTTAGTATATTAGATAATTATTAAAGTATGTATGAGAACTATAAGATATAAGAGGAAACTATTTTATAGATTCTAGTTTAAAATTCAATAAATAGTAGTATTTCTTTATAACTAAATATTAATATACTTTTTAGACTAGTAAATACTATACTAGAAGCTTTATAAGACTATATAAAAAGATAATATTATAAAGTTAGACTTAGTTTACTTCTATACTTATAGCTATAAATACTTTATTCTTACTATAGATATAAAATTTAAGTTTAACTATTTAATATATTTTAAGAGGTATGTTTTTATTAGCTTTTTAGTTAGCTATATTTTAACTAATTAATATTAAATATAAAACCTAGTTTGAGATAAGGTTATAATAATTTATAATATTTCTTTTAATAAAACTTTTTCTTAATAGGGATTTAGCTTTTCTATAAGATAATTTTAAATAGTTTAAGTCTAATAAAGTTTCTTATTAGTTATAAGAATAAATAGTTATAATAGAATTATTTAAAGTTAGTTTTACTATTTATTTAAGTTTTAATAAAAAGTCTAGTAAAGTAATTTATATTGAAATAAGAAGTAATTATAATAGTTTGAAGTCTTATATCTATATAGTAGTTACTTTAGAACTTTACAAGGTACTATTTAAAATTATAAAATTTGTATTAATAATCCTTCTAGAGTTACTTATTATGTTTTTTTATAATCTTATTTATATAGATAAAATTATAAAGAAGTAAGAGGTTTAAGTATTTTTAGAGAAAGTTAAGTATAAAGGATAGATAAAATACTATATTAGAGTTATTAGGAGATCTTTATTTAAAGTTATTTTTTTAATTAGTATCTTTTAATTATTTTAAAATACTTTAAGATATTCCTATTTATAGTTATAAAATAGTATAAATAGTTAACTAGAGGGGGTTTGAGGGGTTTAATTTTTTTAAAGATTCCAAGCTATAGATATTATAACTTCTAAGAATAAATTTTAATTATAAGGTGAATTAGATATTCGAGAATATTTAAAGTATAAGAAAGTAGAAGCTTTTACTCTAGGAGTTTTATAGTAGAAGCTATTATTATTATTTATATTCTATTTAGTAGTATTTATTTATTTATATATTAAGGTTATAGTAGTAGTTAAATAGGTTTATCCTAAGAATTATATTAAATTATACTTCTAGAGTGAAGTTAGTAAGGTTTTTATAAGAAGTTTAGAAGTTTTAAAATATTATTAGATTCATATTTATAAGCTTAATAAGTATAGGTATTTCCTGAAAATGAAAATTCAACTAGTTATCTATAGAGATTAATAGCTATGAGATATTTATAAGATCTATATAGTTACTCTAATAGGTATATTATTTTAAATCCTTATAGAAATTACTAATTATTTTAATCTTAAGTTATTCTAATATAATATAGTTAATACTTATATATATATCATATTTAATAAAGTTATTTATATAGAAATAATACTAAGTTACTAAATACTAAGTAAGATCTATTATTTTAATAAAGTATTATATAGCTAATAGAAATCTCCTTTCTTATAATAATACTATTTAGAAATAAGCTTTAAGTATCTTAGTTTTAAATTTATTATAGGGGAGTATTATTACTAGTTTAAAAGGTATATTATCTTCTTCTTTTATATTAATAATTATATACTCTTATTCCCTTTAGAAAATATATCTAAAATACTTATATTATTAGTAGATTTTTAAAAGAAGTATTATTTTAAGGGAGGTAGAGATTTATAGTAGTTTCTTAATATTAAGATTATTTAAGATTAAATAGTATAATAGTTATAGTTCTTATAAGTAGTATATATTAGAAAGTTCTTTAAGTATTTTATAAAGTATATATAGTATATTAAATATTTTGAAATCCTTCTGAAAACTAAAAAGCTTCTATTATAATATAATTAAGTTTTTTATATAGAGATTGAATATTATTAATAAGATATTAGTTTTACTAATTATACTATAATTATAATAAGACTAGATATTACTTATATAGTAAGCTATATATTATATTGTAACTAAATTTCCTTAGATAACTACTATATAAAAGTTGAATAAATAATATAATACTTTAGTAAGATGAAGAATTTCTATTTTAAGTTTAACTATAAAACTAGAGATTTATTTAATAGTTTTATAATTATTATAGATATTAGTTTTATAGATAATAGTAATAATTAAAAGAGCTTTTAAATATATACTATATATTTCTTTAGAAGCCTAATAGTATAATAAGCTAATAAATAAGATATTATTACTATTTTGACGACTAAAGTAGAATTTTTAGTATTATCCTAAGTTATTTAAAAGGCTATTTTTACTACTTATTTTATTCTGATATTTTAAATAGATTTTATAATAAATATATTTAGTAGAAGTAAGATATATAAACTTCGCCCTACTATCTAAATCCAATATAATAAATAATAAATAAAATATATTATAACTATTAAAATAGTATAATTATATATAAAGCTATAATATATAGATATTTATAACTATTAGTTATAATAAGAAGCTATATAGGGGTATTTTAAGATTAAATATATATTTTTTAGAAACCTTATAGCTAATAGTTTTATTAAGTTTCTCTAGAGCTACTAGTTTAGTATTTTTGTTATTTAGATTAATATAATAAATTAATTAAACTATTTGAAGTTATAATAAGAAGAAGAACTTTAAGAGAAATTTCTAGTATTTAAAGATTTTAATAAAACTTTTAATAGTTAGTTAGGATTTAAATTATAGTAATAATAAGGTTAAATAAGAACTTTAGGAGTATTAGAAGTACCTTCTAGTGAATAAGAAGTATTTAAATAGCTTATAAATAGTATTATTCTTCTTATTATAGGGGTGGAGATCTAATAAGAATAATAGGGTAATAAAAGGAGTTTCTTATAAGATATAAATGAAAGGTTTAATTAGTATTATTTTAAAAGGCTAGTTTATAAGTAGAACTTTTAAACCTAAAGGGGTATATTAGGAATAATATACTTAAGAAGTAGAGTTTATATTAGTTAAACCTTAGGCACTAGTACTATTTCTATAGGCTTCGCCCTATTTAAACCGTTTAAAATAGAGCTTTATATAGCACATATAGTTACATTTAGTTATATAGAATATACATCAGATTTTGCCTCCTAATTATATGTAATAGATATCTCTAAAGTTTAGATAAGTTCTTATATATTCTGAAATATAAATAAAACTAGATCTTAATATATCATTACTATATATATCTTTAATTAACTTGTAAAAACAAGTATTAAATATTTTAATTAAAAAGAGAATTGAATAGTTATTAGTCTTAAATTGAGACTTCTTAAAAAGGGTTTAGAATATTAGATAATGGTTATTATATAACTAGCTTTTTAGCTAAAATAGTTATAATACTATATAGTCAATATACTATAAAGAAAGACTTTAATAACACTTTTTCTAAGACTTATTTATTTCTACTTTAAATATTTTAATTTATATCTTCTAAGATATAGAGATTATTATATTCTTTTAAGAGATTTGTATAGGAGATTATATTTAATATAATATAAAGTCTATATTTATCAGAAACTATAGAGATATTAAGATTTGTATTATGATTAGTAAAAGTCAAAAAGTTATTATAATGACTAAAGATCGAAAAGTTAGATTATATTTATATAATATTATTATCTATATTACTCTAGTTATAAATCTTATCTCCTTTTAATAATTATAAAAATAAAACTATTAGTAAGATACTAAGCTAAATTACTTATTTTAAGTATTAAGGAATACTTATTCTGAAATTATAGTTATTAATACTTAATATAACTAGTAAGTCTTTATATATTATATATTTTATAAGAGATTAACTGCCTGAGTAATATAATTAGTATAATATAAGCCTTCTCCGAAATATTACAATTACTAATAGTATACTAGAAATATTATATAACGATTTCTAAAAAGTAATAAATAGTTTGAATATTCATAGTTAGGTTACTTTAATAGAAAGCCTTTTAATTACTTTGTCTTTATTATATGAAGTATTCATATTACTACTAGTTATTTGAAGTATAATAAATGTTTATTTACTTAACAGGTATATAAGGCTTATAATATTAATAAGATAAAATATAAGATTTATTATATAGACTATAAGATAACTTTATATATTACTCTTAGGAAATATATTACTTTTAACTTCTATGCTTATTTTTAGGATTATAGTAGCTATATCTTGATTCTAATACTTATAGATAGAATTATTAATTATTCTTAGGACTTTTATCTTATTAATAGTATTAGAGCTATTATACTAGGAGTATTTAAAAGCTTTATTATACTCCTTAAGTATTAGTATAATATTAATATTAGGTTTTTAGGTATAGGAATAAGGTCTTTAGATATAAGAGTCTAAAATAGAATTTAACTTCTTAAGATATATACTTCAAGCTATTTATTCTATATACTTAAAGTTAAAATAGAAGTATTCAGTATATTAGAATAAGTATTAAGGTATATATAAGGGTTATAAAGTATAAGAGTAAACTACTTTATACGTTCTAGCTTAAAGTATAATAAGTAGTAGTATTTCTTTATAATTAAATATTAATTTACCTTTTAAACTAATAAACATTATATTAGAAGTTTTATAAAGTTATTTAAAGAGATAATCTTATAAGGCTAGATTTAGCCTACTTTTATACCTATAGCTATAAATACTTTATACTTACTATAAATATAAAATATCAATATAACTATTTAGTATATATTAAGGAGTCTATGTTAATTAACCTTTTAGCTAGCTATACTTTACCTTATTAGTATTAAATATAGAATTGATTTGGAGATAAAGTTATAATAACTTATATTATCTCTTTTTATAAACATTTCTTTTTAATAGAGATTTAGCATTTTTATAAGATAACTTTGAAAGATTTAATTTTAATAAGATCTATTACTAATTATAAGAATAAATAATTATAATAAAACTGTTTACAGTTAGTTTAATTACTTACTTAAACTTTAGTAAAAAGTCTAATAAAGTAGTTTATATTAAAATAGGAGGTAATTATAGTATTTTGAAGTTTTATATCTATATAGTAGCTATTTCTAAGTTTTATAAAGTATTATTTAAAACTATGAAGTTTATATTAATAATCTCTCGAGGATTATATAATTTATTCTTTTATAATTCTATTTATATGGATAGAACTATAAGGGGGCGAGGAATTTAAGTATCTCTAGAAAAGATTAAATATAAAAGCTAGATAAAATATTATACCAAAATCACTAAGAGATCTTTATTTAAAACTAGTTTTTTAACTAAGACACTTTGATTATTTAAAGATATTATAAAATATTCTTACTTATAACTATAGAGTAATATAAATAATTAATTATAAGGAGTCTTAAGAATTTAACTTTCTTAAAGACTCTAAGATATAGATAGTATAGATTTCAATTATAGATTTTAACTATAAGGTAAATTAGATATTGGAGATTAGTAAAAATATGAAGAATAGGAATTTCTACTTTAAGAGTCTAATAATAGAAACTATTATTATTACTTATATTTTACTTAGTAGTACTTATTTATTTATATATTAAGACTATAGAAGTCGCTATATAGGCTTATCTTAAAAACTATACTAAATTATATTATCAGAGTGAGATTAATAAAACATTTATAACAAGTTTAAAAATCTTAAAATACTACTAAGTCTATATTTATAAGCTTAATAAATATAAGTATTTTTTAAAAATTAGGACTTAACTAGTTATTTATAGAGATTAATAGTTATAAGATAACTATAGGATTTATATAGTTATTCTTATAAGTATATTATTTTGAATCCTTATAGTAATTACTAATAAAGTTGATTTTAAGTTACTCTAGTATAATATACTTAATATACTTATATTTCTAGTATTTAATAAGGTTATATATATAGAGATACTACTAGGTTATTAAATATTAGGTAAGATTTATTAATCCAATAAAGTATTATATAGCTTTTAAAAGTCTTCTTTCTTATGATAATATCATTCAGAAGTAGGCTTTAAGTATCTATACTATATATTCTTTATAAAAGAGTTACATTATTAATTTAAAAAGTATATTATCTTTTCCTCTTATATTAATAATTCGATATTCTCTTTCCCCTTGAAAGGTCATTTTAAAGTATTTATATTCTTAGTAGACTTTTAATAGAAGTATTACTTTAGAGGAAGTAAAGATTTATAGTAACCTTTTAGTATTAAGATTATTTGAAATTAAGTAGTATGATAACTATAGTTTTTATAAGTAATATATATTGCAAAACGTCTTAGATAACTTATAAATAATATATAATATATTAAATATTTTAAACTTCTTCTAAAGACTGAAGAATTCTTATTATAATATAATCAAGCTTCTTATATAGAAATTAAGTATTATTAATAAGATGTCAGCTTTATTAATTATATTATAGTTATAATAAGACTAAATATTACCTATATAACAAGCTAACAATTAGACTTTAAATAAAGTTCTTTAGATAATTATTATATAGAAACTAAATAAATAACATAATATTCTAGTAGAAGAAAGAGTTTCTGTCTTAGGTTTAAGTATAAGGCTAATAATCTATTGGATAATCTTATAATTATTATAAATACTACTTTTATAAATATTAGTAGTAGTTAAAAAAGCTTCTAAATATATATTATATATCTTTATAGAAGTCTAATAGTATAGCAAGGTAATAAATAGGATATTATTATTATTTTAATAACTAAAGTAGAGCTTTTAGTATTATTTTAAGTTATCTGAAAAGTTATTTATCTAGTCAGCTTATTATTATATTTTAAGTAGATTTTACAATAAATATATTTTTAATAGAAGAAAGATATATAAACCTTATCTTACTATCTAAATCTAATATAATAACTAGTAAATAATATACTTCATAATTATTAAATCAATTTAACTATATATATAATTATAATATATAGATATTTATAACTATTAATTATAATAAGAAGTTTAATTGGAATATTTTAAGATTGAATATATACTTTTAGGAGACTTTATAATTAATAGTCTTATAGAAGTTCTTTAAAACTATTAATTTAATATTTTTATTATTTAGATTAATATAATACATTAGTTAAATTACTTAAAGGTATAATAAGAAGAAGAACTTCAAGAAAGGTTTCTAATATTTAAAGATTCTATATAACCTCTAGGTAAGAAGATAAGAACTAAAGTAATAGTAATCCTATTAGTAAAGTCTAAGGAAAAAGAGCTTCTTACTATTAAGGTAGGAGGATAAGTCTTTAGGCTATAATACTTAAGCTAATATATAATATAAGTAGTTATAGTATATAATATATATAACTATAGGCCTACTTCTTAATATTCTCCTTTAAGTTAGACCTATAGTTAGCTAAATATATAAAACTAGCTTAAAACTTCTAAAATACCTATTTTAGGCTAAAAACTCTAAATCTAAAGAGTTTTTAAAAATAGAATACTTTTAAGATTAATAGTATTAAAGCTATTTAATTAGATACTAATTAATCTAGTTACGAGTAATCCCTCTAGAGATAATTCTTAATCCAAACTATTTATTATTCTTAATAATCTTATAAAATCCTTATGTTCAGTAGTATTTAGAGTTTTAATAAGACTATTAATAATTATATTAATACTTTTGATAAAGTATAGAGTAATTATATTATTATTATTAACTTCCTAATTAATCTATTTATACTAAATATTAATATTTTATATATACATCTTATTTAGATCCCGCTTGACGTAGTGGTTTAACGTCTGGCTGGCTTTTACCGTTTTACGGCAAGAGCAGTAGGTTCGAATCCTGCGGCGGGCAACTGCGACCGGTGGCCACGTGCCTTCCGATTGCGTAAACCAAATGTGGCAGCCGCCACCAGCTGTATGCTCTTGCCAACAGCCGTCATAACAGCTGGCGACCGTTGACGGCTGGCGACAGGTGCTGTCGGCTGGCTGGCATTGGTGTCACGTGACTGCGATCCTTAATAGAGTAACTACGACGGATGGGCCTGTACCTTCCCCATTTGTCATATATCGTATTTAACTAACTGCGTCGTTGCTGCCTGAGGTTTCCTCCGTTTAAACGGTTCCTCAGCCCCAGCATTATCTACAGGGTTTATGAGGCAAGAGCCGACTACTGGGTGTAGCTTCCTTTAAAGGGTTCCCGAGAGGCATGTGACTTTAATAGATCAAAGACCTTCAATACAACCACCATCTTATTTAGAAGGTCTGTAATATTTATTAAAACGTTAGTACTATTAGTAAAGAGGATTATAAATATAGTAATCTATCGATTTAATAGCTATTCGATATATTCTTGGATCTATTTTAAAAATATACTAATAAGTATAAAATTAATAAATTCTATTTCTATAGAGCTTAGAGTAATAATTATCTATTTCTTAAACTTCTAAGTAATAAGTAATTTAGTAAAATAGATAATATAGCTACTAGTAGATATATAGAATAGTCTATTATTAGTAAAAATAGTATCTACTATAGTATAGAAACTTAGATTTATTATGACATCTATTTTTCTAAATATAATACGATAACTAGTAGTACTAATAAGATATTAAAAAAAGTATTTAATAATATATTAATAAGTAAGAGAAAGGCTAGTATTTACTTAATATAATTTGCTTATAGTATAAGTAATATTTAGTTAAATACTAGTAGCTAATTAGTTAAAATAATTAGTTTATTCTATATAGAACTAGTAAGATTAATTATTATAATTATTTTTCATTATATAATTAGAAAGTCCTTGTTAGTAAGAAGAAGAGTTTTAATAGTATAAAGTTTATAATAGTTAAAATGGCGTAG
>AMCV02000021.1:464417-477298 GCA_000350065.2 Colletotrichum orbiculare MAFF 240422 | reverse complement strand
ATCTGAAATTTTAAAAACTAGGTCGTAATACTAAGATCTTTAAGAAAGCATATAGTTTTAAATATCTTATAAACTTTCTTTATAATCTTAAGTATAAGAGTAGTTATAGTATTATTATTAATGTATATAAAGGTATAGGTATTAAGATTCTTATTAATAAAGAAATAAATCTCCCCCTTAATAGGTATAAAGCTAATCTTCTTTATTTTAACTATAATGAGCTAGAACTACTAAAGGGGGTTTTTATAGAAGCTATATAAAGTTTTATAGAATAATTAAATTCTATTTATACTATTAGAATAACTTATAAGTTAATAAATATAGATTTAAATGTGTTGAGGTACTAAAGTAATAAAAAAGGTAGTATTAAAATTGTATATTTTATATAAGAGATAGCGGAATATAATAATAGTAAAAAAGAGGTATATAGTAATAGTAGTTGTTATAATAATATAGACTTCTTAAGATGACTAGTTACTTCTCTTATAGTTACTATAAATAACTTATTAAGTTTTAAATCTTATAATATTATTTGAAATATTAGTTTTAATATTAAAAGTCTATATATCTAGAAAGACTTTAATATTAAAAAGTTTATTAATAATATAGAAAGTCTCTTTAGTAACTATTTAGTTAATCTTAGTATTATATATAGGTTTCTAATCAGAAAATTAAAGAAGATTCTTTTTTATTTTTTTAATAATATAAGAAATAGAATAATTTAGAAGAAGAACTTTTAATAGTATTATAATAGTAAGAGGAGTAATAATAATTAGAGTATTTAAATTAATATGAATATTAGTAGGAAGATAAGCTTTCTTCTTATTATAAAGATAGAAATTATAAGTTTTGTAATAATAGCCTAATAGTTTTATTATAGTAGTATAATAAGGACAACTTAAAGTAGAAATAGTAGGAATATTAGCTAGTTCTATTATTAAAAGATTAGTATTAAGATCTAGATAATCTGACTCTTACTTCTAAATAGTATCTATAAAGTTATTATCTCTCTTATTATCTATAATATTAACAGGTTCTAGATAAGTAATAATAATAGGAAGAAGTAGGCTTTCTAGTAGTAAAGTTATATATTTTATAGTATAAATATTATTATTTAGATATATTTCTAAGGTAATTTCTTTCTCTTTTAGTAAGGAGTTTTCTATAGTAGTAGTATTTTAATTTAAAGCTTAATTAGAATATTAAATCTATAGGTTAAACTTATTAAATAGAATATTATAATTAATCCTACTAGGTTTAGTATAGTTATTAAGAAAATATAAAATAGCTTTATTAAGACTTTTATAAAAGTGAATATTATAGTAGTAAAGAACTTTTTTTATATTAGGGATATAAATATAATAGATATAGCTATAAAAAGAATTATAGCTAATAAGAAAACTTTTCATAATATATATTTCTATCTTAATAATATAGAGAAGATATTTATCTTTTTTCTTATAAATATAGGCGATATATCTATATATATAGATATACTTAATATATAAAGACTTATAATCCTTAGTTAAGTTTAATTCTCTTATTATAATTTTATAAAAACCAAGTTTTCTCTTATTAATTTAAAGTAGGAGGTTGAGGATCTAAATAGTAGTATTAAGTATGTAATCTTAGAGTTCCTCAAGTAGACTATTATTAATAAGTATAATATAAGCTACTTTAATAATAATCTAGCTAATATATTTAATTGCTCTATTTATTAATAGTATATAGATAGTAGTTAGATTAAGCTAAATACTTGGGAAATAGGGGTTTCTAAGTACCTTCTTAAATTCTAAAGTATTATTATAAATTTATAGCTTTATAGTTAATATAATTATATTAGTAAAAGTATTATTAAACTTCTTAATAGCCTTAAGTATAATATTATAATAGTAGGCATTAAGTAAAACAAGCTAGTAGTAACTACTATAACGATCGAGAAAATAAAAAGTATACTTCTTACCTATTATTAATAATAACTTAATCTCAATAAAATTGAGATAAATCTCTTTACCTACCTAAGTGAGAAAAAGAAAAACATTATAGCTAATAATCTCTATAGATTTAGTAAAATAGTATATGTTATAGTAAAAGAAGTTAATCTCTTCCTAGGTAAACTATATATTTATATAGTAATAAGCCTTAATAACTTATAATAAATGAATATAGATAAAGTATTAATATATTATCTTAAGTATAAAATAAGCCTTCATTTTAACTCTAGCTAAACTAAGAATAATATTAATAGGAATAATAGTACTATTAGATATATTAATAATATAAATACTACTTACCTAGTAGATTTTAATAAGGTTTTAATAAGATTAAGTATTAATAAGGTTTATAGTATAGTAATTATACTTAATATAGTTTTTTGAAGTCTTTTTAAACTAAATAGGTTAATAAGGCTAAGAAAGCTGTATTTAATATCTTCAATAGTCTAATTAATAATTTTAAAAAATTTATAAAACCTTCTACTTGAAAGAAGATGATATTTATACCCTCTAGTTTTACTAACTTACTATTAGTAGTAGTAAAAAGTTAGAAGTTATTATAAATATTATATAATATAAAGAGAGTAAGATTATTAAAAACTAAGTTAGAATAACCTAAGTTAACTATAATATCTAAACTTATAATAGCTTTATTATTAACTATAGTATTTACTACTTTAAATATTATTAACAACTTCTAAATAATAAGACTTCTAATAGCTAAACTACTCATAATACTTATAGTATTTTTTATAAATACTAATAAGGATAAAATTAATACCTTAGTATAATTTTTAATATATATATACTTCGTAATACATATTAATAGTTAATTATAAAACTTATTATTAGTAGGGATAAGATAAGAATAAGTAGTCTAGTATTTGAATATTAAATAGTTTCTCTTATAATAAGGATACTTATTATCCTTCTTTTTACCTAGAATAATACTAGATATAATACTTCTAATAGTAGTTAACTTGTAGTATGAAGTAAGACTTATCTTTTATTTTTTATCCTAAATAAGAATATAGATAGTTTTAATAATATTATCCTATATAGGCGTTTTGTTATTATTAGTATAGTATTTATAAATATTAAGTAATTTTAACTTAAAATAATGAAAAAGTATAATAATTTAGAAATAATTAGTATTCTAATTATAGAAATTTATAATATGAGTATATAAATACTAAATATATTTAAAAGTATTATAAAGAGTTTTATAATAATAAGTATTGCTTTTGACAAATTTATTGATAAGGATATTAATAATATCTTTAGAAACTTTAAAGATATATTTTTCTAATATTCTTATAAATATATAAGAATTACTGTTATCTTACTACTTAGTATTAAATAGCTTATTAATTAGTATATTATATAATTATATAAAGAGGTTATAAGTAATATCTTTTTATTCTCTTATAATATATATATAGGAATTTCAATAAGTAGTTTAAATATATTAGTATTAATATATTTCTTAACCTTATTCATTCTAAATATAGTATTAATTAATACTAACTATGAAGACTAATTTAATTTACTTTTAAATTTTAGGATTAATAAAGTAATTATTCTACAATTTAGAATATTAGCTATTATAAAGTTTTAAGGCTATAGGATATATAGTTATAAATATTATTATTTGTCAAGTTTTTTAAAAAATCAATTAAGAAGTAAGAGTATTAATAAAAAGAAATACTACTTTATTTATAAATAATAAATTGATTATAGCCTAGGCTTATAATTTATATAACCTCTAGGTAAGAAGATAAGAACTGAAATAATAGTAATCCTATTAGTAAAATCTAAGGAAAAAGAGCTTCTTACTACTAAAGTGGGAGGGCGAACCTCTAGGCTGTAGTATTTAGGCTAATATGTAATATAAGTAGCTATAGTATATAATATATATAGCTATAAGCCTACTTCTTAACAGATTCTAATAAGATTCTTAAGTTAGAATTAGGATTTATAAATTTCAAATTATAATAATAATAAGCTTTAATAAAAAGCTTAGGAATATTAGAAATACCTTCTAATTAATAAGAAATAACTTAATAACTTATAAATAGTATTATTCTTCTTACTATAGAAAGAGAAATTTAATAAGGATAATAAAATAATAGAAAAAGCTCTTTATAAGATATAAATAGAAAGTTTAATTAGTATTATTTATAAAGGCTAGCTTATAAATAGAGTATTTAAAGTTAGGGGGGTATATTAGGAATGATATACTTGAAAAGTAGAGTTTATACTAATTATAGCTTAGGTATTAGTATTATTTCTACAGGCCCAACCTTATTTAAACTATTTGAAATAAAGCTTTATGTGGTATATATAGCTATATTTAATTATATATAATATATATGAGATTTAACTTCTTAATTATATATAATATATGTCTTATAGTTATAATATTTAAGACCAGCTAATAGCTCCCTCTCTACTACAACTATTAATAGATATATTACCCGTTAAAATATAACTTCAACCTTCCTACCCCCTTACGAATTATTATAACTAGCTCCTAATTAATCTAACGTTAAGCTTCTTATAACTATAGCTAGTATGTCTACCCTATATCAACCTTTTTAATAATAAATAATTAATAATTCTTTTTATAACAACTTTATACCCTTATATTCTCTTATTGTTATACTTTTATAACTATTAATAAATAATCGAAATGTCTCAAGACATTTAATTACTACTAATTGTAAATACTCTATTTAAATATTTATTATAACCTTAATATCTATAACTATAATATCCTCTAGACTAAACCTTACTTATCCCTAAGATAAAACTTTATACTATTAGTATAAAAGTTCTCTATTATTAATATTAATTAACTTATAATCCCTATATAAGTATAATAAGACTTAATTAATTATTATTAGTAAATAATCTGAATATATTGATTTAATATAACTAATATATAAATTATACTTATATAGATATAGATGCTGCTAATATAATTTAACAGCTTTTAAAACTCCTATAATTATGTCGCTATAATATTCTAAAGTATCTAGTAACTAGTATTATAGTGGTATATTAATATTAAGGTATTATCTAATTAATACCTAGTCTCTAAATATTTAAACTTAATATAGTAGTTTATAAGATAACTAGATAATTGTTTTTTAAATCTTTATAAGCTCCTTATTAATTATAGCTTTTAGGATAATTTTATTAAAACTTAATTTAATAAACTAATAGTTTTAATCAAAAGAGTTATAAGTGAATATTACTATACTTATCTTATCCTTCTCTTCTTATAAATAGCTATATAGATTTGAAAAAGATTTCAAATCTATTATAAAATTATAAATATAGAAGAATAATAAGTTATAAAACGCCTAGCTTTTAATATCTTATTTTATTTTATCTTTAAGAGATTTAAAAAAGTTCTTAATTCTATAACCTTAGTAATCACTTTTAGCTATATATATTCAGTCCTAACTTTAATAAAGCTCTCTCTATATAAATTATTACCATAAGGTCTTCTATTACTATAAGATTAAACATCAGAACTAGGAGTATAATTATTTATAATAATAAGTATTTTTATTACTATTTTAACTAGTTATAAGCTAGTATTATTATAAATACTATGATTAAGTAAAATCTGAAGTTAAATCTATATATAGAGTAAAAAGCTAAATTACCATTCTAAGCATGGAATAAAAGTAACTAAATAGTTATAATATTCTATATACTATAGATATAGTAGTTCAACTAATATAACTATATTTTAGTATATATTATAGTTTAGCCTATATATTATAGCTACAATATATTACATATTATAGTCATAGTAGTTTGTATGTTATATTAAGCTATATATATTATGGTCATAATACTCTATATACTATAGCTATAGTAACCTATATACTATAGCTATAGTAACTTAAATATTATAGTTATAATTAGAGTTCCAATAGTATTGGAATAATAATTAGAACTTTAAAATAAACCTTCTACATAAGAATTTTGATGTTGCTATAAATAACTATTAGAACTAATTAGATATACTATTAATCGGATTATTATTCTCTTCCCTATTTAAATATTGTTATCAAGAATATTTTGAATAAGTCTGTATATTAAGAAAACTACTTTTATTATATCACGTTTCTCCTAACTTCACAGTTATCTATAATAATAACTTAACTGTTAAATTACATATCTATATATCTATTCTAATAAAAACTATAAAGATACTATTGATAATATTTCTCTATAAAGCTATATATCTCATTCAATATTATAGTAAATACTTTAGGCTTCTACTATAGTATGCCTCTTTCTCTCTCCTTCATACTCTTCTTATTATCTTATATTTCTTTATTTCTATCTAGTTTTCCTACTATTTTTAGTAGTTTTCATAATTCATCTTTCCTTCCATATTATTGGTTAATATATTATTATAAATCCCTCTGAAGCTTAATTATAAGATATCTTAGTTATTTTATTCGCAGGATTGTTTTTACTATTTATCTAATAGATTTCAAACATCTCCTTTTACGTATATAATTATTTAAATACTTTAATATTAATTTTTAAAAACTTTTATCATAGTATATAGTTTTATTAAACTAGTAATAGGTAACTAGTAAAACGTTAAGGAGATTTAACAACTCTTAATTTTTAAAGAATAAGTCATTCAGAATGATATCTGAAAATAATATCAATATGAATATAAATAGTAATAATAATATAAAGTTTAAGTTTTATCGAAAGTAAGGAACTTTATAGTATTAATATCGAGATAGAGTTTATTTATAGAAAGATTAACCTTATATTATATAGAGCTTTTAGCTTTACTATATTCAGGCTACTCAATAGTCTATTTACTAAATATCCTAATATCAAAATTCCATTAATATAGAGTATAAATAATTAAAGTAGTATATTTTCAATTCTATCTATTAACTTTCTATAATTAATAGAAAATAGAGAGTTTATAAGAATAATGGAAGATACTTAAGCCCTTATTTATTTAAAATAGGTTATTAGGATAAATATGAGAAACAGCTAATTAGCTCAGTACTCTAATATCCCCCCTTAAGGTATATAAGATAAATAAATCTTTTATAACTTAAAAATAAACAAAATTTTAAAAACTATATAGAAGAAATAGAGAAACCTTGAAAGATTAAAGTCTAAAAAACCTGAAATAGAAAGAAGTTTTAGAAGAAAAAGCTTAAAAATAGAATAAAGAAGATTAGAGAAAATTAGAGAAACCTAAAACTAATAAAGAGTTAAAAGAAAAGATTAATCTTTAGAAAATAGACTATCAAGACTATTTCTTTTATAAGAAGGCTGAATATTGATATTATTCTATAGCGTCTTCTTAATAATATTATTACATTCAATTTAGCCTAAAGGCTTTTTCAAAAGATTAGCTATATTATTACTTATAATAATATAATCAGGATTAATCTAAGTATTTTAAATAAGATCTCTAATATAATAATAATAAATATCAATCTACTTAGTCTTTTTTGGAAAGTTCAGTATTTTTAGTAAGCCTTTAAGCTAATTAATTATCTATAAAGATAATTAGCTTCTTAATATCTTTAAATCTTAAAGTCTTATTAATAGAATTATATTTATTATATAAATAAAAAGCTTTTTAGTAATATCTACTAAATTTATATATAAAGCTTCAAAAATAGATAAAACTATTACTTTTTATTTAATTAAACTATAATTTATCACATTCTAAAAGTCTAGGTAAAATATATAAGCTGAAGTAAACTTTCTATTATTAATATCTCTGGTTTAATCTAAGTCTATAAATTTAAATAAATTAAAAGGCTTAATATTATTATAGTTATAAATTAACTTATAAATAGGATTCTTTTTAAATAACCCCATATCTTACTAAGAGTAATGAAATATTTTCTACAAAGACTTAAAGAAAGTTAAAAGCAAGTAGTAATAACTAAAATAATATCTAGCCTTACGTTTAGAACTAAATATAATAAAGCTCCTACTTCTTTTAAATATTCCAATATTTCTTCTTTTAAAGTATTATTCTTATTAATAAAGAATTTAGCTTTATTATCTATTAGAATATTGGTCGTATAGATATTCTTTTTCTTAAACTTAGTAATACTCTTATTAGTATATTTAAACTAATTTACCCCTATATGTTTATTCTTCCAATTAATAATTAAATTATTACTTAAGAAGGTATTTAGCATTCTTAAATGTTAGACTTTTATACCCATTTTAAGACTACTATAAGCAAATTCTAAAATAGTAGAATTATTAGCTCCTAATGGTATATTATTAGTATAATATATCAAAATAGCTCAATATTTACTTTTATTAAGAGAAATATTAAGTATAAATATTGCTTTATTATAAGGAGATATTTTAAAACTAATTTCATATTACATAGATTCAAAGTATAATTAATATAATTTAAAGTTCTATTTTAACTTAGATAAAGCCTTATTTAATAAGTAAATAAGTGGCTAATTCTTATCATCAACAATATAAACTAAATTTTCAGAACTCTTATCATAATTCTAACTAATAGGTAGCTTAACATATATCTTTTTACCTACTTTTATATAGATAGATATAGTAATAATATTATATTCAGTTAAAGTTTAGTTATGATAAATAGATATAATAATTATATATCTATAATCCTTTGGCCTATAAGTAATATTAAAAGTTTCTAAATAATAAATATTAAAGTACTAATCAAAATCTTAAGTAATCTATCTAGCTTTATATAAAAGATTACTAAGACTCTAATGATTGGGTTTTATTTTATAAATCTATTTATTTCCTGATAAATTAATACTATTATTCTTTAATAAAAGAAATATTAGGTAGTAATATAATAATATAAACTTCTATAGACTCTATAGATTTAACTTCTTTATCTATAGCTTAAATCTAATTATTATTGAACTGAGAGCCTATAGCTTTTGAAAAAGTAATTAATTCGTCTAAAGTATTAATTAATAATATAGATTTAGTAGAATGGATATTACTATATATACTAATAACTAAGCTATTATTATAATTATATTAATTATAATTAGTATAAAAGACTAGAAAAGAATAACTTTTAACTATAAGAAATATACTTTCTTCATATAAATACTATTTATAGTTTCTTTTAACTTCTAAACTTAGAGAAGAAATCTCTATAGATATAATAAACCTTTTAATGAAGTTTTTAATACTATTTATAATCCTATTAGGATAGGTTATTATCGGTTGCGCTATACTATAGGGTATATAGTAACTATACGTATTACTATATATATAGTAGTATGCCTTCTGCGTCTTACTAGTAATAGGTACTAGGTATCTAGTACTAATTATAGCTAAATATATGGTATCTAGTACTAATTATAGCTAAATATATAGTAATTAGTAAGTAATTACTATACTATGGATCTAGAGCTTTATATAATACTTTATACTATATAATATAGGAATAATAATAATAGATAATTAGAATACTGTTTTATACTTATATAGTAAGAATATATATAGTATATATTACCCTCTAGATAAACTAATACTAATTAGTAATTAACCTTTCTATTATATTACTATACTATAGATTAATGAAGCTTATTATAATAGAAGAAGTAATTATAAAACCCTATACTTAAAATCTATATAAAATATAGAATTATGAGATTTTTTATTTAAATACCTCAGACCCTCTCTATCCTAAGACTTTATTAGGAACTTCCAAATTATATATTAATTCTTTATAAATAACTAATATTACAATATTAATAAGTATACTCAATTTAATTTTAACATAAAATACTTTTTAATAATTATTATTAAGAGGTTAATAATTAGTCTTATCTTTTACTTATAAGAGTATATTTAGTAAATATAATAATTTTCTTCTAATTATTATTAGAATTTTAATACTAGAGATTTATGATATTTCTAATCTTAATTCTTTAAGAGATTTATATAGCCTCTTAAAAACTCTTTTAATACTCCCTACTTTTATAATAATATTTAAATCAACTCTTATAGGCAAAATACTTATCCTAAGTATTCCTATACTTATAATAATAATACCTTTAGGTATTTCTATCCCTATAAATTTCTACTAATATTTTAACTCAATAGCTTTTTGATAAATCCTTAATCTTAATTATAAGAATATTATAGATAAGGATTCTATGAAAAACTCTATTTATATAATATACTAAATAGTTTTCTATATATATATATATAACTCTAAAGCTTAGAACTTTTTTGAATATTTAAAGACGACTTTAAGGATTAACGTTTAATAACTTAGTAACTTATTAGTATCCCTATATTACGTTGTTTTAGAGATTACTTTATAATATATAGTATTAAAGTTATATAGATAATAATTAAATCCTTATAATATTATACTAATTATTTGAATAATAAGAATTAACTTTATAGACTTATAAGGAATTCCAAGAAATTATAAAATACTATATTAACCTCAAGAACAACTTTAGAAAATATCCTAAATAGATTAATAACTTTATTCTAAAAGAGTTAGACTTTACCTTACCTTTCTATAATACTTAACCTAAGGTTATATCTATAATATTAATAATACTTTTATAATAAGAAGTTAAGAGAGAATACCTATAGTTAACCTAGGCGGCTTATATACTTATAATATAAAATAGGAGATTTCTATTATAATAATTAGCCTTATTAACCCCCTATTTAACTCTTTTAAAACCTCTCTAATATTAAGAGAAGTACTATAAGTATACTTTATACTTTATTTTTACTACCCTCTTTAATAATACTTTAGCTAAATATACTATAGACTTTGTAAAACTATATAATAAGAATATAAAGTATAATAGAAGTTTATATAATATATTTAAGACTAAGATCTATATCCTTTATAATTATGACCTTAAACTTAATATTTCATATTATAGATAGGTTAGTATATTCTTAATTATACTAAAAGATTAAGTTGTTAAATATTACTTTAACTACTTAAGTAATTCTAATTTTAACTTGTAGTTTAAATAGATAACTCGCTATATTAAAGATTACTTTTAAAATAATAAATATTAATAACTATATCTCTTTAATTAATAAAATACTACTTTTAAAGATATTATAATTAAAAACCCTAAGAAGAATAGAAAGGAAGTCTTTAAGGCTTTTATATTTAAACTTATATTTATCTAGAAAACCTTCTTATTAAATTTCTATACAAATATAGTATTCTATTTCTAACTTATCAGTATATACTATAGTATATTTAAGTATTAGTTAGCTTTCTTTAGCCTTATAGTAATATCCTAGAATTTCTATAATTAGTTAAACTTAGTTATAAGTAATACTATACTAATTTAAAGGTTATAATATATTTAAAATGATAAGGATACTAATTAGAAATAACTCAATAATTAACTTTAAGTTAACTATATATATAATTCCCCTTAAGAATACTTCTAGAATACTATATTATACAATACTTAATATTTTATATATACTATTTTATAGTACTTATATTTATCTATATTAGATGAAGTTTACTTTTTTCTTATAGTTATATATAGCTATTGAAATAAGAAGTACTATATATATAGTAAAATAGGTTATTAGTCTATAAGGTATATTTTTAAAGAGAGGTATATTTCTTTCAATTAGTATAACTTGAATATTAACTCTAAAGTATATTTATAATTATATACTAAGTTCTTTTTATAAAATATAAAAATATTAATAGTTTAGATAATAACCTTAAGGACCCCTCTTGAAATTATAAGTCTAATAATATTATTATATAATACTTAGTATGATATAACTTTAAAAATAAGACTACTACTCCTTCTAAATAGTTTTTAATATTCTTCTTTAGTAAAAACCTCATTATTCTTAATAGAAGTAAAATTATAAAGATTTTCCAAGATTAGGTAGTATTTTATACTTTTACTTATAGTAGTACTTCTAGTAGTAGAATTACTAAGAAGGGTGGCGCTATAGCCCTTATATCTATATTCATATTTAAAACCCATTATTTAAGTACTATACTTCAAGGTATTTTACCTGACTTAGGTGCTACTAGTTTTTTAACTATTAAGTATTCCTAGTTTATTATACTTAAGTAGACTATTAATCCTTCTATAATCCTTATATTTCTATAAGGTAAATTAGTAATAATATATTTTAATAGAATCTCTCTAATTATTATATTTAGAATAGTTAATATTCTTATACCCCTAAGTATTATTATATTTTATATAATATTATGTAATACTTCTTTCTTATTCTATTTTATAGATTTAGATTACTTTAGTATTATATTTAAAAGTATTTATAACTAGCTCTATTAACGTAAGAAAGTCGTACTAATTATGTAAAAATAGGGGTATTTATAGATACTTCTTAATAAGGAGAAAATAATCACTTCTATATATTTTATAGAGATAGAAATATAGAAATTCTACTACTATTTTAAATACTTAGTTATTATATACTTCTATAATATCCTTAAAAAGAAAGGATATCTAGTTGAATATTATACTTTTGAAATCCTTACGAAATACTATTACTAGTATTAAATATATAGTATAGCCTCTTTATGCTTTCATTTTGTTATTTATAGTAATTTTAATTTTAACTTTAAGATCTTATTAATATTATATATATTAATATTATCTATATAAATAATTATCTTATACCTCATTTTATTAATATTATAATAGTATTTAATATAGCCTGGTGTTTACTAGATATCTTAGTAAAAGTAATATAGGAAGCTTTTAAGGTATATTAAATTAATATACACTAAGGTCTTCTTAATTCTATTATTATTAATATAGATATAATATTTCAATCTAAAAACTTCAGATTAGAGGG
>AMCV02000021.1:451026-462141 GCA_000350065.2 Colletotrichum orbiculare MAFF 240422 | reverse complement strand
GTAAATAGTTCTACTATATTCTATAATTCTACTAACTATATTTTTAGATATAATATAACTACTAGTAGTTTTTTATTATGAATAATATAATTCTACTAAATTGAAGTAAGTTAAATTAAATAATAAGTAACTAATTATAATATATTATTTCTATCTTCTTATAAGAAATAACTACTTAATACTACTCCTAAGTAATCTACTTCTATTACTATATATTATTCTAGATCTTATTAAATTTTAACTAGTTTTAAGATAAATATAAGTTTAAGTATTTTAAATACCTATTAGTATATAATATCTTAATAAAATAGTACTTCTTTCTATATTAGTTATATAAGGAGTTCTATTAAGTTAGCGAAATAGTTAATTATATTATAATAGAAATTTATAAAATTAAGGAAGTTTTAAATATTATAAACATTTTTTAAGACTTCTTATTCTTATATCATTTTAATCTTTTTAGAATAATAATGGATATATTTCCCTATTTTAATAACAAAATTTAGATTTTTAATTTATTTTATAGAGAATTCGCATATTTCTAAATCTAAATATAAGCTAGTTTTTTATAACTACTTAAGGATTTATTTAATTTTATCTTTATAATTACTATTTAATTTATAATTATAAATAAAAATATCATCTAAATAAGTTATAATAAAGTTATTAAGAATATTTCAGAATATACTATTAATATAGTATTAGAATATTATAAGTATACTTATTAGCCTAAAAGAAGTAATAAGCTATTAAAATAAGTTGAAATATATCTAAAAAGTAGTTTTATACTTATCTTTTTCTATAATCTAGATCTTATAGAAGGCTATTTAAATATTTATTTTTATAAACTATATTATTTTAAATAGTAAGCGTAATATCTTTTTAATTAATAATAAGAAGTAATAATTATAAGTACTAATAGTATTAAAAGTTTAATAATTTATATAGAATTATTATTTTCCTTTAGGCTTTTTAATAGGGAAGATAGGTGTTTTAGTTATAGATAAGTTAGTTTAAATCTAATTTTTATCTATTAGATTTATAATTTAATATTAGATTTTAAGGAGGTATTCTTTTAATATATTATAAAGTAGTTTTTATAGTAAGTCTAGCTTAGTTTTATTTAGATTCTTCTTAAAGTAAATATAATAATTAAGAAACTTCTAGTAAAATGGGAAGCTAGAAGTTTTATCTTTATTAAATAAGTCTATAAAAAAGGTATAAATAGTTAGTAATATAAATATTAGCTATTCTAATATAACTAGTAATATAGCTATTAGGACTATATTAATCTATACTAAGTTAGTTACTAATTATTTATATCCCTTTTTTCTTAGATTAAAAGATATTATAATTAATAATTTAATAAAATCTATAAATCTATCTATATATATTTCTCTTAATATATTATTAATAGCCTAGATAGTTAGGCTATTAATTATACTTGTCTTTAATTTACTCCTTATAGGATTTAAAATAACTTTTCTATATTATAATTATTCCTTTTTAAGTATAGCTAGGCATATTATACCTAGAATTATATAGAATAAAACCTTAGATATCTAATTATTTAAGTTAATATCTACCCTAGTTACTTTAGTAATATAAATTTCCTAGTTAGTATTTAAAATAATATTTAATTAGTATAATTATAGTAATATAATTAATATAAAATCTTGTTATTATATTAACTTTTTACTAACTACTTTATAATAATTATAACTACTATCAATCTAGATAGAAATAAAAGACTTATTATTCATTAATATAGAAATTAAGAAAAGTAGTTTATCTATCTATCTCTATATCTTTCTAATCTTATTTATTATTATAATATTATTATTAGTAGTTATATTAACCTACCCCTTAAGGAGTTTTTTCTAAGGAATTAGGCTTTTTCCTTATAATTTATAATCTTTTTATCTAATTATAAGACTTAAATATTAATATTAAAAACTATTAATAAATAGGTAGGATATAGTTTATATTTAGTAATAAAATAATCCTTAGTACTATAATATATATAAATACTAGCCTATATATATATTTAGATAATTAAAAAGTCTACCTAATAGGCCTTATATATACTTATAGTAAGAATTAACTAAAGCTTACTAGTTATAACTATTTATCTATTTAACTTCTTATAATAAGAAGGAGTAGTATTCTAATAATATTATATTAATATTAAAGTAGTTTAAGTTATCCCTATACTTATTATCTATATATCCTTATTCTAATTAACTATTAGTTCTAGTTAAAATAGGAGTTATAGCTTATTATAGTTTTATAATTCTATATTAAGAATCTTAAGGTTTATTATAATTAAATAGTAGTATTAGACTATAGTATAATAGTCTATCTAATTAATATTATAGCTAATAATAGCTATTTGAATTTAATAGGAGAAAGCTAGTTAGAAATAGTTTAGTTAAATATTTCTTATTTAAATATATCTTCCTATTTATCTTATAGCTAGTTTAAATTTAATAAAGAATTTAATAAATATCTATTTAAACTTTTAATATAAATAGTAGATCTTCTCAAAAGCCTAAGTATTATAATAAGAATTCTTATAATACTTAGTAAGGTATTAGAGGAATATATTAATATCTTAATTATATTAAAACTTCTATATTATATAAAACTTACTAATTTATATCTAGATTTTAAATAATAAGCTAATTTATAGGAACTACTAGAAGTCTTTTAGTCTCTTAATAAAAACTTAATTAACTTCTAATCTATATTATATAGTAATTTTCTATATAAGAAAGTAGAAAGTATTACTATTAGAAAAAGTATTAATAAAGAGTAGTTTCTTCTTTATATAAAATACTTATATTACTTATAAAACTATTTTATAATCTTATTAGAACTATATAAAAGCTTTTTAGAAAGATTAGTTTTTATCTTCTATTAAATTAATCTACTATTAGTCTATTAGAATTCCTATTAGGAGTTCTATAATATTAATATTTATTATTATCTTTTACTATTTTCTATTTCTTTTATATAATCTACTATTTACTATTAAATTAAATTTAGATAAGAAGTTTATTAATATTAGAAGCTAGTTATAAGAAATACTTTAGTAGTATTTTAATAGTATTATAATAAACTTGAAGAGTTTATACTTAAAGTGAAAACTCTTTACTAAACTATAGAGGTAGTAGTTACATAGAGCTCTAATAGTAATATCTTATATAAGCCTTAAGGCTTAAGTTTATAATAAAATAAGTAGTTATAATATAACTTAATTTACTATATATTTTATCTAAAAAGTAGGTAAGCCTTAAGATATAATATCTTCAATAGAAAGCTTTCTAAAATATTAATCTCCTTATAAAACTTATATATTAACCTCTTAGTAATAATACTTCTAATATTACTAAAACTTCCCTCTTAGAAATCTTTATAGGAAGTATATAGAGTTTCTTAAAGTACTTAACTACTAGAACTACTACTCTAAATATTTAATTATTAAACTTCTGATATTATAAATATCATTATAATTCAACCTTAAGTTAATAGAAGAAGGTAAATACATAAAGTCTTAAGGCTTCTATAGAGATATTTAAAGCTTTATAAATTACTAACTATTTAATATAAAACTTTAGTAGGGACTAATCCTTATACTGAAATATATAAAGTATATCATAGAGATATAATCCTTATAAAATAGGATTAGTTAACAATAGGTAATCATATACTATTAATTTAGCCTATATAGAGTTTAATAATAATATATAGTGACAGTTATACTATTAGATCTATAGGCTATATAATATCTTTAGTCTAATTTATTAGATCCTAAATACCTTAGAAGTCTATAATTATAATATATAGCTATCTGAGATTATTATTAATCAATCTCTCATTTTGTAGAAAGTAGTACATTTATAAAAAGGGCTATAGGCGTAATTAGGAGGTTTAAAATAATTGCTATAGTTAAAAGCCTTTAGAACTAATAGTATTAAGATTACGAATAATTTAATACTAAATAGTTATACTAATATAATTCGTCTAAAGAAAGACTATTTCTTAAGAAGGTATATAAGTATTACTATAATAATATCACTTCATTCTATAGTTACTATAGGAGTTAATTCTAATAGTATAGTTATTATTGTTATAATATAAACTACTATGTTATTTAACTTACTAATACGTAAGAGCTTTACTATATATTTACTAGTAGCTTTAGAGGTTTCTTTAGGTATAGTTATTTCTAATATAACTATAGATATTACTATAAATACTACATATTCAGATATTATATATTTAGATATAGCTATTTCTCATATCAATACTAAGTATTTAGCGACAATGTATTGTAATAGAGCTATTATTGAAATCCTAGCCTTACTCCTCTAATAGGTAGAAGTTGAAGAATTATAAGGATTTATAGCTAAAAGCCTAATAAGAGAAAGTAGAATAATATAGAATAGGTCTATATAGGTTATAAGACTTTAACTTAATAGGCTAACTAGTAGTAGCTATAAGAAGGCTTTTATCTTATAGTAGCCTTAAGTAATTATATTATATAATATATAATAATCCTAGCCATACTAGCTTTCTATATAGGCTATAGGGTATATCTTTACACTTTAATTAAGATATTATATGTTTATCATTAGTTAATAATCTACGAATAAAGATTTTGTATGTTAATTATTAGTAACTAATCTATTGGTAAAAATATAAAGTTTAATCTCTACAATATCAATAGGAATAATATTAAGCTCTATTCTGAATTATTTATCTATTCTATAAAGTATTTGTTAAGTCTCTTAATATTTCTTTCTATAAGGTCTTAATATTAAAGTATAGTAGAGAGGTTGAAATATACTTCTAATTAGTATATAGAAATTATATATACTTCTTATATTTATAATTAAAGATATACTTATCTTATCTTACTAAATATATAGTTAAAAAGTCTAATCCTCTTATTCTAACTATTCTAAATAACAGTTACATTATTATTATCTTTCAAAGTTATTATATTTCTATTCTATATAAAAGGCTCGTTATTAGTACATATTAACTTTAGCTTTACTATACATCCTACTTATTAAGATTTCTCTTCTTCTTTATTATAAAATTAAGATAAGAAAAGGCTAAGGATACTATTAAGCTATATTTCTATAATATGAAAGTATACATTATCTAGTTGAGAAATTATAAGATATAAACTATATAGTAAAGCTTCTATTCCTAGCCTTCACTTATAATAATTAGAGTATATTATATATTAGTATATATATAACTTTATAAGGTTAAAGGATAGTTTATCTAGACTAATAACAATCTATTAAAATGTTAGGCTATAGGTATTTATCCTATAGTAATACCCGACTTACTATTAAATATTCAGTAGAATATTCTACCTTATTCTTTTGCAGGGTACTTACTAGTAATTAACTTTAGTATGCGTAATTACTAACATAAGACTATATTACTCGAATATTCTAACAATTACTAATTAGAATATTCTAGAACTAAGTGTAGTACTATAAAAAAGGCTTTTATACCCTCTTTTAGTATATATTTAGATCAACTAATAACAATATTCTTTAATTAAATATAACTATTATTCACTTTTTTATACTATATCCCCTTTCTTTAACAATATCTAGTATATATACCTTTGATGTAAAATATCACTTTACTAGATATAAGCTATTTACCTACCTACCTTTTAATAAATTATAAGCCTGAGATTTTATTATTTATATTATTCTATTGAATCTCAAGATCCTTTTTATTAAATTAAATAAAACTCAATAATCGAATTATCTAATATATCTCGAAAGATTTCGACTATTTTTCTCAGCTAATATAATATTTAGTATAGTAATATTATATATATTCATATATTCAAACTCCCTCTTTTCGACTTTCTAATAACCCTAGAATTACTATTTCGATATTACTCTACTTCTTTTATAAAATACTTATTCGACTTATTCAAATTAACCTTTTCAAAAATCGAACTAATTTATCAATAATACTACTTAGCTATTGAATATTATTTTAGCCTTACTACTTAGTTAAATTCTTAGCTATTTTCAGAAGCCATTTAGCTAAAAATATGGTATATTTATAACTATAGTTAATATTATTAAGGCTTTTACAAGCTATTTAATATCTAAAAAACAGAAGCTTATAAATAGTAAAAACTAGTCTTCCTAGTTTGGTTCCTTAAAGTTGTATTTTAAGCTTCTAGATTTATTTCATTGTTTCAAAAACGAGGAGGCCTATAAAGCTATAACTAAAACCAAAACTTTCAAATGCTATTACTTATATGATAAAATATTACTAAAGAGCTCCTAAGCCTTATTTTTAACTCTTAGGACTCCTATATAATTCTAACTACTTTAAAAGCTAGTTATAAAGATATTAGACTTATACTATAATAATAGTTATATTTCGAATTTCATGCTATAAAATTCGAGAATGATAGCTTTCGTATTAAATTCTTTTTTTCAAAGAAACTACTTATCTAAATGAGTTATTATAAGTATTAATATAGATAATATTAACTAAAATACTTTCTTTATAGTAGCTTTATAATAGTCTTACCCTATATAGTTAGAATGTTAAAAGTCTAATTTAAGGCTAAAAGAGCCTCTTATTTTATCGGCTTTTATAGGTAATATTTTAGATAAAACCTATAGGGAATTCGATACTTTTATATAAAATAGCTTTATAAAGAAGCCTTTCAGAAGGTCTACTATACTTAATCCTTCTGAAAGATCTGAAACTTCTAAACGTAGATCTAAAAGCCCTATTTATAATATTAAAAAACGTATTCAAGAAGGAAAATCCTACTAAAATGATTATTAAAGAGTTTTGAAGCCTTTTAATAAGTAATAGAATTCTACTTCTAAGGCTTTTATAACATCTACTACTTTAGTTATAATAATTAGAATAAAACCTAAAAGGTCTAAGAACAAAGTTTTTATAATACCTATAGGTATTATTTATTAGGGAAATTTACTATTAAGTACTAAAAAGCTTTCTATAAAGCTTATAGATATAATATTTCAACCTAATAAATATTACTAACTTTATAATATAGGTTCTACTATTTATATAACTAATAGGCTTTAGTCTTTTACTAAAATAGATACTTTATAGAACCTAGGTCCTCTATTTATAAATAGAAGTCTTATAAATCCCTTTAGTATAAGTACTATAGAACTACCTATTTATTATAAGAATTCTATAAATCCTATAAATTTAACTAATACCCTTTATATTCCAGAATTTCCTATTAATATTCTTTCTAAAGTATTATATTATGATAAGGGTAGTTGTATTAGGAATAATATCCTATATAATACTAAAAGTAATCTTTTTATAACTCTAAATATATAGCGAGAGTTCTATTTACCTATAGTTATAAAAAGGCTTATAGAGCGTTTACTTACTAAAAGCTATTATAATTCTCAGCTTTTTTAGAAAGTATAGAAGGAAGTTCTCTAAAGATATAGTATAATAATTATACTTATACTGAAATCGGCTAAGTTTATAGATAATTCTAATTATAGTTTAATGAGGTCTATAATATCTACTAACTATAATATAAAGCCTTCTAAAAGTTTAATAAATTTACCTACTAAAATATAAAGCCTTACTTAAGTTATAGAAAGCTCTATAGTAGATTTCAAGGCTTTTATAAATAACTAGGCTTCTAATTTTGAGGCTGAATTAACTACTATTACTATAGAGTAGTATTGTTACTTAAAGTAGTCTAGCTATCTTTCTTTAACTAAAATAGCTAAAATTACAAAAGGAATAACTATAAATTAGCTAAAAGAAGCTAATTTACAATACTCTAACTATACTAAAAGCAAAGTTATAAAGTAATAGTTAAAGGTTAGCTATAAAAAGGCTACTAAACTACTTTTTTAAATCTATATTAATTCAATTAAAGTAAGTCCTACTAGTAATACTAGGAATAATTATACTATTCCTTATATTAATAATTACAACTCCTATAGAGCTATAGATTTTATAACTAAAGAAGACGATATTTTTAGCTATATTATAACTTAATTAGAATACTATAAAAACTAATTAGGGCTTTATTCTAATACTCTACGCCTTAATAATAGCCGAGAATTTAACTCTAAACTTTTAGAAAGTTATGTTAAAGAAAGAGGTATTATTATAGAAGCCTCAATATTCTATACTTCCGAATAAAATAGTATTATAAAGTATACTAATAGGACTTTAATTAAGAGAACTTATATTATTTTACTTTTAGGAAGACTACCCCTCTATATTTAAGATATTAGTATATCTATAGTAGTTAAATTAGTTAGTTAAACTATTATAATAAGACTTTTTATTACTTCCTTACTATTAGAAGCTAGCTATGAGAGATACTTTAGTAGTATTTTAATAGTATTATGATGAATTTAAAGAGTTTATACCTAAGGTGAAAACTCTTTACTAAACTATAGGGGTAGTAGTTATATAAAGCCTTAATAGTAATATCCTATATAGACCCTAAGGCTTAGGTTTATAATATACTTCTTACTACCTTTCTATTTTATTATTATAGTAATACCTAGTATTAATAGCTTTAATAATATACTAGTTATATCTAGTTATTTAAGTTAACCTAACTAATTAGAAAAATCTATCTTAAATACTTCTTCTAAATATTATTAATATTAAATAGTCTTATTAATAAGAAAATTTAAGTATTACTAATATTAGATAGTCTTAATAATAAGAAAATTCGTATTATATTTACTCTAAGTAATCCTATATTATATTCTTCTTATTACTAATTTATAAGAAGCTTTTTTTTTTCTCTTTATATAGGTTTATCTTTCTTTCTTTAGAATTATCTAACTTTCTATTCTATACTTATTATAATACTACTATTTTGCCGTCTTTCTATTTATATTTCTCCTTCTTATATTCCTTCTATATTATATTTACTACTACTATTACTACTTTTAAACTTCTTAATAATAATTCTTCTTATTATTATACTACTTCTAAGCCTTACCTTTATACTTATAGTAGCTATATTATTAAGGGTAATTCTAATAATAATAAGAACTAGCCTCTGAATATAATTATTTCTATTTGCCTTAACTATTATTCTAAATATAATAAGAGTAGCCTCCCCTAGACTTATATATCAAGTTATAGCTAATCTTATTATAAATATTTGAAGTTAAAAAGTAAGTATAAGTAGGGTTCCTACTTCTTTACTACTAGTTTTAAGCTATATACTACTAGCTATTAAGTTAACACTTTAATTATACTTAGTAAATATATTATTACTCCTATAGTTATTACTACTAAAGAAAAAAAATAGCTCTAAGGACTATTATATTACTATCTTTTCGCTAGAATTCTCTATTATAATCTAATATTATAATAACTACTTCTACTATATTTAGTAGGTACCTCTAGCTTATATTACTACTATACTTACTACTCTTTCTTTATATATTAAAAATACTATTATACCTACCCCCGCCTTTACTCCTAAATAAATCCTTACTAGCCTTAGTAGTATTATATAGATAATAGTAAGTTCCTCTCCCTCTTTTTCTTATTTTTATTATCTAATATGTTTTATAATAAGGCGTTATAATATATGTTAGTAGTTATATTATACCTTATTAATATTATAATTATATCTTTAGCCCTATTGATACTAGTTCTCCTATTTACTACTAATACCTAATTACTATTCCTTATTAATATTAATAATATTTTACTTCTAAATTAATACTACTTATTATTATTTCTAATAATAAAGAAGAAGAAGAGTAAGATAATAATAAGGGAGAGGAAGAATACTAAGAGTATAAGGGGGAATAATACTAATCTTTTTATTTAATTTATTTATTTAATACTTAAGAAGTAAGTTTTATAGTAGTATATAAATATCTCTTATAGGCTATTATATTACTTAGTTTGTAGTTTATATAACTTTTTAGTATTAGTAAATTAATATTAGTTTATTATTCTCTCTAATATCTTTATATTATAATTTAAATTATAATATAGCCTTATTATTAATAAGGCTTTCTAAGGGTTCTTATATTAAGATTCTATAACTTTTCTATTTAATCAATATCTTATAGTTATATTCTTACCTTAAGGTATTTTTTACTACTAGTATTTTTCTAACTTTATATTCTTCTTAAGTTTTATTATTTTCTCTAGTAGGGATTAGGATAGGATTAAAGTATATATCTATATATTATTAGGATAGTAATAGGCTATTTTCTACCTACTTAATAAGATTAATATAAGATATTAAGTAGATACTTCTAGAAATATCTAATATAATATTTAGTAAGTTTAATATATTAATTACTTAATATTTAGAAGCTATTTAATTAAGTTTCTTATTTAGTTAATTTGTCCTAATATAGTATAGTAATAGCTATATTTTATTTCTAATTTAGAACTTCTTAGTTACTTATTATTTTCTATTAATACTTATTTTATTATATTACTATATATATATTATTACTACTTAGGTTATAATAATACTATCCTTAAAATAAGATAAAAAGACTAAAGTATATTTTAAGTTAGAATAAATAGTTTATTCTACTATTTGAAAGTATAGAATAAGTATAATATTAAACCTATTTAAGAACTTATTTAGGCTAATCTTAATAACTAAAGAGTCCTTATTATTTAGTATTAACTAGTATATAGTAAGATAGGCTAGCTAGTCTAACTATAAAAAAGTAATATATACCTATAGGAATACTTAAATTCTAGGTATTATTTTCTCTATCTTACTATCTATCTAAAGGTAGAATAATATTAATAATAATTATTGTACTCCTATAGACTAGTATAATATTATTTAAAAGGTATTAACTTAGTCTAAGTAATAGTTAGTAATAATTAATATAAGGAAACTATAAAACTACTACTAGGCGTTTTAGAATTTTTTTATATAAATTTTAATAGTTATAAATATTATAGTTTCTAATTAGATATATTTAGATAGCTCATTTATAATTATTATTAAAAACCTAAAGTCTCTTTTTTTAATAGATAGTAATTCTATTATAAAATTAATAGAGATCTATAATTAAAACTTATTAGGAA
>AMCV02000021.1:438775-450848 GCA_000350065.2 Colletotrichum orbiculare MAFF 240422 | reverse complement strand
TATCTTAATATTAGTCTTATAAGAATACTATAAATATTAAGTTAATATTAGAGTAATTTAGGATTAAAGAATTATAGACTATTTAGAGGATTGTAGTTATTAGTAATTTATACTTAGGGATTTAGACTTAGCTTTAATATAGTAGAGTATTATTCCTTCTTACTATATAATTAGCTATTTATATCTATATTAAGACTTCTAGTAAGAATATCCTTACTATTTAGTAGATAATTTCTAAATATATTTTATATACTAATATTATTATAATTATTTAGTTTTATAATACTAGTAATATAGTATTTTAGAATATAATATACCTATCTAGTAGTTTATTAGTAGTATACTAATAGATATTCTTTACTTATATAGCTTTCTCTTGTTTCTTTCTATCTATATATTATAAATTAGAAATACTATAAAAAGCCTACTTTTATTTTTAAAGTTAACCTAGAGAAGTTAGAAGACTTATATTAAAAGCTTTAGTTTTATTATTTTATTTTAACCTTATTAAGAGAGAGTATTAAAACACCTTACAAAATAGCTTAAGTAGTATTTCAAAATAAAACTAAACTTTAATAAAACTTCTACCTACTTAGCCTATCGTTTTAAGATAAGTCTAAAACTTATAAAGTATTCTAAAACCTTATAGTTAGATAGGATAGTAAATAGCTTTATTATATTTTATAATTCTACTAATTATATTTTTAGATATTATATAACTATTAGTAGTTTGTTATTATAAATAGTATAATTCTATTAGATTGGAGTAAGTTAGGCTAAGTAATAAGTAATTAGTTATAGTATACTATCCCTACCTTTTTATAGAAAATAGTTATTTAATACTACCCCTAAGTAATTTACTTCTATTACTATACACTATTTTAGATTTTATTGAATCATAATTAGTTCTAAGATAAATATAAGTTTAAGCATTTTAAATACTTATTAGTATATAGTATTTTAATAAAATAGTACTCTTTTCTATATTAGCTATATAAGGAGTTCTATTAAGCTAGAAAAATAGTTAATAAAATTATAGTAGAAATTTATAAAACTAAAGAAGTTCTAGATACTACAGATATTCTTTAAGACTTCTTATTTTTATATAGCTTTAACCTTTTTAGAATTATAATAAATATCTTTCTTTATTTTAATAATAAAACTTAGATATTTAATTTATTTTATAGAAAACTTATATTTCTCTAAGTCTAAATATAAACTAGCTTCTTATAACTATTTCAAGACTTACTTAATTTTATCCTTATAGTTACTTTTTAATTTATAACTATAGATAAAGATATTATCTAAGTAAGTTATAATAAAAATATTAAGAATACTTTAGAGTATACTATTAATATAATACTAGAATATTATAAGTATACTTATTAGTTTAAAAGGAATAATAAGTTATTTAAATAAATTGAAATCTATCTAAAAAGTAATTTTATACTTATCCCCCTCTATAATTTAGATCTTATAAAAAGCCGTTTAGATATCTATTTTTATAAATTATATTACTTTAGATAGTAAGTATTATATCTCCTTAATTAATAGCAGGGGGTAATAGTTATAAATACTAATAGTATTAAAAACTTAATAATCTATATAGAACTATTATTTTCCCTTAGGTTTTTTAATAAAAAAGATAGGTATTCTAATTATAGATAAGTTAGTTTAGATTTAACTTTTATCTATTAAATTTATAATTTAGTATTAGACTTTAAGGAAGTATTCTCTTAATATATTATAAAGTAGCTTTTATAATAGGTCTAGTTTAGTCTTATCTAAGTTCTTCTTAAGGTAAATATAATAATTAAGAGACTCCTAGTAGGATAGGAAGCTAGAGGTTTTATTCTTATTAAATAAGTTTATAAAAGGGGTATAAATAGCTAGTAATATAAATATTAGCTATTCTAATATAATTAGTAATATAGCTACTAGAGTTATATTAATTTATATTAAATTAGTTACTAACTATTTATATCCCCTTTCTCTTAGACTAAAAAATATCATAACTAGTAACTCAATAGGGTCTATAAATCTACCTATATATATTTCCCTTAGTATATTACTAATAGTTTAAATAGTTAGGTTACTAATTATATCTATTGTTAATTTATTTTTTATAGAATCTAAAATAACCTTTTTATATTATAATTATAACTTTTTAAGTATAACTAGGTATACTATATTTAGGATTATATAGAATAGGGTTTTAGATACCTAACTATTTAAATTAATATATACCCTAGTTATCTTAGTGATATAAGTTTCCTAGTTAGTATTTAGGATAATATTTAATTAGTGTAGTTATAGTAATATAATTAATATAAGATCTTATTATTATATAAATTCCTTACTAACTGTTTTATAATAATTATAACTATTATTAATTTAGATAGAAATAAAAAATTTATTATTTATGAATATAGAAATTAAGAAGGATAGCTTATCTATTTATTTCTATATCTCTTTAGTTTTATTTATTGTTATAATATTATTATTAGTAGTTATACTAACTTACCCCCTAAAGAGTCTTTTCTAGGAAGTTAGATTTTTTCCTTATTATTTATAATCTTTTTATCTAATTATAAGGCTTAAATATTAATATTAAAAGTTACTAATAGGTAGGTAGGGTATAGCTTATATTTAGTAATAAAATAATCCTTAGTATTATAATATATATAAGTACCAGCTTATATATATACCTAGATAACTAAAAAGTCTACTTAATAGGCTTTATATATATTTATAGTAGGAGTTAATTAGGGTTTAATAGTTATAGCTATTTATCTATTTAACCTTTTATAATAGGAAGAAGTAGTATTCTAGTAGTATTATATTAATATTAGGGTAGTTTAGGCTACTTTTATACTTATTATCTATATATTTTTATTCTAATTAACTATTAGCTCTAGTTAGAATAGAAGCTATAGCTTACTATAGTTTTACAACTTTATATTAAAAATCTAAAGATTTATTATAATTATATAGTAGTATTAGATTGTAGTATAATAGTCTATCTAGTTAATATTATAACTAATAGTAGTTATTTAAATTTAATAAGAGAGAGCTAGTTACAAATAGTTTAGTTAAATATCTCCTACCTAAAAATACCTTCCTATTTAGCCTATAGTTAACTTAAACTTAATAAAGAATTTAGTAAATATCTATTTAGGCTTCTAATATAAGTAGTAGATCTTCTTAAAGGCCTAGGTATTATAATAGGGGTTCTTATAATATTTAGTAAGATATTAGAGGAATATATTAGTATCCTAATTATATTAAAACTCCTATATTATATAAAAGTCGCTAATTTATATCTAGACTTTAAGTAATAGGCTAGTTTATAAGAACTACTAGAAGTCTTCTAGTCTCTTAATAAAAGTCTAATTAATTTCTAATTTATACTATATAGTTATTTTTTATATAGGAAAGTAAAAGGTATTACTATTAAAGGGGGTATTAATAAAGAATAGTTTCCTGTTTATATAACGTATTTATATTACTTATAGAACTACTTTATAATCTTATTAAAACTATATAAGGGCTTTTTAGAAGGATTAGTTTTCGTTTTCTACTAGGTTAGTCTACTATTAGTCTATTAGAACTCCTATTAGGAGTTTTATAATATTAATATCTACTATTATTTTTTACTATCTTCTATTTCTTTTATATAATCTACTATTTACTACTAAGTTAAATTTAGGTAGGAAGTTTATTAATATTAGAAGCTAGTTATAAGAGATATTTTAGTAATACCTTAATAGTATTATAATAAACTTAAAGAGTTTATACTTAAGGTGAAAACTCTTTATTAAACTATAGGAGTAGTAGTTATATAGAGCTCTAATAGTAATATCTTATATAAGCCCTAAGGCTTAGGTCTATAATACTCACAAGCTTAATATGAATTTTTCTTTCTAGAAAATAATAATAAGTCTAATTTAGAAGATTTATAATTTATAAATACTAAGAGTTTCATATACTATTCTTCTAAAAAACATAAAAATAGTAGTAAATTTACTATTCTTATAGAAGAAGGCTTTTTTATATCCTATAAGGATACTTCTGAAATCGCTCTTATTTCTATACTAACTAGACTTTATAAATCTAAATTAATATTTATAGCTTATTCCAAATTCATCAATACTATAATAGGAAAAATACCTTCTATTGCTTTCAACTTTAATATTAATGATTTATAGCTTACTATAGTAATTATAGAAGCCTCACCTCCTAGAAGATCTTCTATACCCTATACTTTTACTACTTATTTAGAACCTTAAATACTAAAATAGGCTCTAAATAATACTAAATAAGATATTTGGCTTAAAGCTATTTATACTAAAATTAGCTAGCTAATTAATCAAAGGGCTTTTAAGGCTATTTCTACTAGATAGCTTTATAATAAAAATCCTATAAGAAAGCCTATAGCTATAAGATAGGTTTTGAAGTATAAGCTTAACCTAAATAGGACTATAAGTAAATATAAGGCTTATTTAATAGCTAAAAGCTTTTAGTAAAAATATAATATAGATTATTTACAGACTTTTACTATAAGTTTTTACCTAGTTACTTTTACAGCCCTTTTAGCTATAGCTATAGCTAATAACTAAGAGATCCACCATATTAATATAAGTAGAGCTTTTTTATATGGGGATTAAAAGAAGAATAGATTTATATTAAAATCTCTTAACTGCCTCTTATCAAGCTTTTCGAAAAGTTCCCTAATCTGAATATTATAAACTTCAGCCCTACTTTAGAATAAGTTTTATTACTACTTAAGGCTCTATATAGACTTAAATAGAACTCTAAATAGTAATAAAAGAAAGTTTAAAAACTTCTTTAGAATTTAAAACTTTTACCTTTAGAATCTAATAAGGCTACTTATTATAATAATATCCCTAAAGATCCTATTTATTTAGTTATTCATATAGCTAATTCTTTAATTTCTAAAATAAATCTAACTATTATAACTAAATTTAAATCTTCTCTTTAAAGATTTATTAATATAGAAGACTTAGGGGAGATATTACATTTTTTAAAGCTTAGTATTACTTAGAACTAAGCTTGAAAAGTTCTATAGGTATCGCAGGCCTACTATATTAAGTAGTTATTATCTAAGAATAATTTAACCACTATAAAGTCTTCTAAATTCCCTCTTAATCCTAAAGTCTTGAAAGATTAATCTCTTATAGAAGAAAACCCTAATTATAACTCTAGAAAAGAATTATTATAGTAGTAGTAGTACTTAGTTAGTAGCTTTATATATACTATAATTATAACTAGGTTTAATTCAACTTTTTTAGTAACTTTTATCAGTAGGCTTTTATATAGACCTACTAAAAGACTACTAAAAATAATTATAAATATATCTAGATACCTATCTACTACTACTAATTTAATACTTACTTACAGAGGAAGCCTTACTATATATTTTATAAATTATATCAATTCAGATTAAACTAGTTGCTATAATACTTAGAAATCTACTAGAAGCTATTTATCTACTATAAATAGTAGCCTTATTTTATACAAATCAAAATAATAATCTATAGTAACTTTATCTAATACTAAAGTAGAATTTAATAGTCTATAGAAAACTGTTAGAAAGGCTAAATAATTAAAAAGTCTCTTTTAGAGCTAAATATTTCTATAAAACTTCTGACTATTTATATTAATAATAGCAAAGCTTTAGTTCTAGTTTATAACCCTAAGTACTACTAATATACTAAATATATAGCTATAGACTACTTTTTTACTCAATAAGAGGTTTTATCTAGTAATATAGAAGTTCGATATTTATCAACTTCTGAAATACTTACTAATAGACTTACCAAACTTCTTCCTAGCTTTAAATTCTCTGAATTCCTTAGGTTTATAAGCCTTACTAATACTATAAATACTTAGCAACTTTACTAGAATGTTTAGCCTATTTCTTAGTAATTTTATTCTATATTATAATACTAATATCCTAATTAAAATATATCTCTTTAGGTACTATAAACTATTATTAATATCTTAATACTTTCTATAGAATACTACAGATTATTTACTTATAGTATCTATTATTTTATAAGATACTCATTTAGGTATCATTTATATAAGATACTTATTACCTACTCTTTTACTTATTTATCTTTTACTACTATAAAGTAAAAGAAGGAGTATTAAAATATTAGGCTATAGGTATTTACCCTATAGTAGTACCCGACTTACTATTGAATATTCAATAGAATATTCTACCTCATTCTTTTATAGGATACTTACTAGTAATTAATTTTAATATATATAACTACTAATATAAGTCTATATTATTCAAATATTCTAATAATTACTAATTAGAATATTCTAGTACTAAGTATAATACTATAAAAGAAACTTTCATATCCTCTTTTAGTATATATTTAGATCAACTAATAACAATATTCTTTTAACAAAGTATAACTATTGTTCACCTTTTCATACTATATTCTCTTTCCTTAAGAATATCTAATATATATACCTTTAATGTAAAGTATCACTTTACTAAATATAGACTACCTGCCTACCTACCTTTCAACACAATCTTTTCTGAATATAACTACTATAAGCGAACTAGTTACTTTATTAATATAAAGTGATTCAGTTATACTTCTACTTATATATATATCTAACTAATATTATAGAAAAAGACTTTGATAGGAGTATTGAATTATAGTATTACTAATAGTATATTATATATTTAGCCCTCTACTTAGTGGGTAGCCTTGGACAATTAGTATAAAATCTCTATAATAAAACGAAACCTCGTAATATACTATAGCTTATATATATCTCTATAAGTAAATATGGTAAAAGGAACTTAGTTATATAGTATTCAGTTTAGACCTAGCCTTAATCTAGAAGTTTATATATAGGGTATATAAAATAAGAGAGTAATAACTAGGTATATAAACTTATTGGTATAGCCTATATAATAATTTCTATATTAAGTTGTAGGTTGATATACTAGTAGTAACTTTGAACCTTTAAACTTACTATAATAATCCTCATAATAGTAACTTATACTAATTAGCTACTAATAATACTACTAGTATATCTTAATAATACTGGCCTTATAGATAAAAGGGAGTAATAGAAGACTAGCCTTCTCTTTATCTTTAGAATATAAGTTAATAGCTGTCTTCTTATAAGAAAAGTATATTAGCACTTCAATATATTTAAGTCTATAGCTATCTACAACAATACTACTACTACTACCAATAATAATAATAATAAGAATACAGACTATTCCTAGCTACTATTACTATACTTAACCCCTATAATCTCAATATAAATATTAATCTTATTAAAACTATTAATAACTATAAGAACTATAGCTATTTTTATAAAAGTCTTAATAAATGAGGACTATTTAAAAATAACTTTACTATGTTCTCCAACCTTTTTAAAATAACTATAATTAAATTTAACTTTAAAGTATTATAAGTAGATAAAGCTATTAGTATAATTAAGAAGTATAAGATTCAAGGATAAAAAGGAATCTAATATTTAAAAGTAGGATATTTAGTAATAATTCTAAATACTTTAAATATATATTAGAAGTAGCTAATTAGGTATTATCTTACTGTTATAAGATATATATATTAAACTCCGTCGTAGTTATTAGCTAGTAGTTAGGAAAACTAAGATAACCTAAAGGTAGAAAATATCGTACTATTATATATATATATACTATTAGTATAATATTATTATAATTTAAAGACCTAAAATGACTATAGCTATAGCGGTTGGTATAAAGTAGGTTAGAGCATAAGTCTTAGTCAGGTGCTAAATATTCTCTATATAAAGCAAAAGACTTATAGTATTACAAGTAAACTTAATATAAAGTAATAATTAACTTAATATATAATTAATAACTATATAAGAATATTAGCTTTCCTCTATGTATGAAAACCTTTGATAATTAGCTATAATTTCTTATATAGTATACTATTAGTACTTTTAACTTTATTAATAAATCTACAACTAAAAGCCTTTCTTTATCTCTATTCTTAGATTTCAAAATATATAATATATAGTATTGCTTTTCCTAATACGATTTCCTACACTATAATATATAGTTCTTTGACACATTTATTTAACATTTATTTAGTATTATAATAGAGCTATATAAGTAGCAATAAATAGTCTTAACTAATACTTCAACTTCTTATATTATAGGGTAGATATTATAATATATATTCTTAGAAGAACTAGCTTTTTCAATAAAGATATCTTTATATAAGTATTTGTATTATTTTAACCTCTTTTAACATATCATTCCTATAGTTATCCTTTTTAATAAAGCTTTTCTTTTCTTCTTAACCTATGAAAGTCATAATTATTATCTTCTTTAACCTAAAGCTAGTAATGAAACTTAACTATTCTTATTTGGAAGGTATTAGGTCTACTTTCTATCTCTATTATCTATTTCTTATTATTGATTAGAATAAGCTTAGAAGATCTAGTTTAGAACTAAATATTCCTATTAGATATATATATCTGACTATAATAGTAATTAGTAGATAGATATAATAGAAAGATTATTATATACGTTTAGACTAAATGCAGTACTAAAGTAGCTAAAGCTTTAGTAGTAAATAACTAAATAGTTAACTTAACTATTTAAGCTAATAGAAGTAGAAGGATTATTATATAGATTTATCCCTATAGTATGCAGTATATATATATATATATATATATATACATAATGTATTATAATCTAGATATAGATATTATAAATAGAGACAACTAGTTATAAACTATTTATTTAAATAATTAGTATACTTACTAGCTATAGACTAATACTGATTGAAAGTATTTCACTACTATTAATATTATTTACTATTATACAACTATACATTAGTAAGAAATAGCCTAAAGATGTAAACTTATAATATTCTTCAAAGAAACCTCTAGAAACTTCTATAGTAAAAGAAGATAATTTGAATTGTTATGATTATATTTTATTTTAAATTATGAATATCATTTCGAAAAACCTATATAGTAAAGATAAGAAGGGGAAGTAAATTTATAATAACTTGTTAACTTTATATTACTTATATTTATAATATAGTAAACTGATAATCTAAATCTCTACTAATTTACAAAAGTATAGGTGTAGTAATAAATATAATAAGATTGATATAAGTAAGAGAAAATAATTTATAATAAACTATTTTTCCTTATTATTATTCTCTGATATTTTATATATATTTAGTAAGTAGAGAAATAATATAAGATTAATTTACTAATTATAATATTATAATAACCTTTCTCCTAATGATAATAATTTCAAATGAAATCAAGTAATTATTTCAATCTTAGTATTAGACTTGAGTAGTTAGGTTAGTTCTGGATGGATTATAGTAAAAGAAGAGAAAGTTCTATAAGGATATATCAATAGGACCACGTAGTACGCCTAGCAACCAGCCGGCTATAGCTACTAAGGCACTAGAAAGAGTTTTCAGCTAAAGGATTATAATTTAGATCTTTTAAGTAATAGTCTATATAGTAATATAAATCCTATTTATATATCTAAACCTTTCCTAATTAAGGCCTTTAGCTATACTCTTATAATTCTATTATTTCTACTTAATTTTTTAAGTAATTAGTATAAGTAAGGATATTAAGTAGTAATTATTTTTATAGAGAATAGCTATCCTATAGGCGCGGACCTAATATAAGCCTTAATAAACTTTAATAATTAATATTTAACTTAATAGAAGTATATAGTAAGACTACTAGTATTATACTATATTATTACTAGGAATTAGGCGAATGAAGTAATAATAATAATAAGATAGTAACCTTAGGGGAAAATACCCCTAAAAAGAAATACTTCCTATATACTACCTAAGATAAATTAGGGTTTAGTATTAATATAAACCCTTACTAATAGTATGTTAAAGAAGTTAAAAGTAGATACTAATTAGATAATTTTATATAAGATATATTTTAAGGAAAAGAATACCTCCCTCCTAATATAGGAAAAGAAAGTAGAATAATTTCTATTATACCTCTTAGGTCTAAGTAGTTACTAGGTCCTTAGTAATTAATACCTAGATTTGATAAGTAATCCTAAGTATTATTATAGCTACTATTCTTACTTAGACTAAACCTAGTAAGTATTATAAATAAAGTACTTAAAACTATATAGTTTTAAATAGTAATATATTAAGAGTAGATATAGAAGTAGTAGGAAGTTTATAAAGAGTAGACTATAGTTTTTATCTAATAGCTAGTTAAGTAATTAGTAGTATTTAGACTACTTAAAAATTAAAAAAAATTATTCTTATATAACTATAGAATAATAAGAGAAGAATTTATAGTTAAATAAGTTAACAACTAGATTATAGTTATTAAGGATAGTTAGTAAATCTAACTAAATAGTATAATTAACTAGTAGATTTAGTAGGTATTTATAAAACTAGTATTTTAATTCTAGATAGAATAGAGAAACTATAGGGCTAGCCTAAAGGATAATTCTATTTAGGCTGACTTTATTATATTTATTTATTAATAGTATATTAATTTAGAAATATAAGAGAAGTTGTATAAATAGAAACTTAAAGAAGTATAATAAGGAGAGTATTAGTTACTTATATAGTATTATACTAAATAATTAGTATTATATTAAAACCTAAATATATTTAGATTTAAATAGAATAAGGGAGAAGTTTTTATCTATTTCTACTAAGTATACCTAGATTTAAAAAAAGAAATAGAAAGACTTAAAGTTTTAATCCTAAAAGTTAGAGATATTATAATAAAGGTTGAGAGATTATAAGAATTCTAATAGTATTATATTAGTAAATTAATATGAAATAGGGGATATAAGTATTTATATATAGGCTTATAGTTTTTCTAACTACTCCTGCTTTTATAAATAGTAGGATAAATAAGGCTATTAACTCTATTAATATTAAATAGTTAGTAGTAGGATGCTAGTAGGTTAGGTAATATTATGCCTATTTTAAACTAGAGAATTATATATATATTAGCTATACTATAGATTATAGGGGTTTACTTTTTATATAGTAAGATTAAATATAGAGTTATAAACTATAGGAGTAAGGTAGGTATAAATAAGATACTAATAGCTATTTAGGGGTAAAATACTATAAAGTTTTATACCTTAGTATAAACTATTAATATTAACCCCTATATTAAAGAAATCTAGAGAAATAAGTAGGTATAGAAATAGAGCTAATAATTTTTATACTAATTAAAAAGTTAGTCTTTATAAGGAAGATAGTTAAAAGCTTAGTAATTATTCTTTAGGGTACTAAAAAGAGGGAAGTAATAATAAATATAGACTTATATTTATAAGTTAATTTTATTAGTAAGTAGCTAGTTATATTACTAGGACTAGTTCTAATTAAAGTAATTATATTTATTTTAGAAGGATTTAATAGTTTAATATTAGAATTAGGGAAGTTATACTAATTAATATTTTTCCTTATAGATTTAAATAGTTATTTATAGAAGTTATACTAGTTGTTTACTAATATTTACTAATTAGAAAGATATATAGACTTCTTATTAGGGTAGTATTCTATAAGTTAAAAAGGTATTATAATAAATATTTAGATGAATACCTAGTACTATAAGTATATATCTATTATTAAACTAGAAATATTTATATAAGAGATTATTAAGAATAATAAGATAATTTATATACTATATATTAATAGGATAAGAGAAAATCTTAAGGTTTATATAGAGGTATTTAGAGAAAAAGATAAAGTTATTATAACTATAAATATCCTTAAGGAACTTATAAGTAAGTAGGGAATATTTAATAAAATTATAGCGAAGTCTATCCTAGTCCTTAAAAATACTAAGTATATTATTAAGTTAGAATTAGATAAGAAACTATTTTATAGGTTTATATATCTACTAAATAAATAATAACTAGAAGAATTAAAAGTATATATTACTAAGAACTTAGTAAATAGATATATATAGCTATTTATAAGTAAAATAAGTATATTAATCTTTTTTATCCTAAAGAAGGATAGCTCCCTATATCTCTATATTAATT
>AMCV02000021.1:389821-414356 GCA_000350065.2 Colletotrichum orbiculare MAFF 240422 | reverse complement strand
TAAAATAATATAGGGGATTATAATAGAGTTGAAAAACTATTCCTACTATAATAATACTATAAAGTTTAAAAGTATCGATATATTATTAAGATAATAATAAATATATTTATAAATAATAGAAAGAGTAACGGGATATTAATAATAATAATAATAAAAATTAGTTCTATTATTTAAACTATAAAAAAATTACTTAAATAAATAATAGTATTATAGTAGAATAATTATAAGTATTAAAGAAGTATTTAGTATAATAAGTAATTAGTAATAATATATAAGCTTTATAATAGATATTAAGGAGTATATAATTATAGTTTTAGGGACTAAGGTTTTTGAAGGGGGGGATAGTTATAAGGATATATTAATAGGACTATATAATACGCCTAATAATCAGCTAATTATAGTTACTAAAATATTAGAAAGAGTTTTTAGCTAAAGGATTATAATTTAGATCTTTTAAGTAATAGTTTATATAGTAATATAGACCTTACCTATATATTTAAACTTTTCCTAATTAAAACCTTTAGCTATACTCTTATATTTAGATTAATATAATAAATTAATTTAATTACTTTAAGTTATAATAAGAAGAAAGTATTTAAAAAAAGTTTCTAATATTTAAAAATCTTAATAAAAGTTTTAATTACTAATTAAAATCTATAGATCTTAAGTTATAATGATAATAAGATAAAATAGAAAGTTTAAAGATATTAGAAGTATCTTCTCGTTAATAGGAAATATCTAAATAGCTTATAAATAATACTATTCTTCTTATTATAAAAATAGAAATTTCATTAGAATAATAAGATAATAAAAAAGCTTCTTATAAGATATAAATAGAAGATTTAATTAGTATTATTTAAAAAACCTAGTTTATATATAAGACCTTTAAAGCTAAAGGGGTATATTAGGAATAATATACTTAAGAAGTAGAATTTATACTAACTAAACCTTAAGTATTAATACTATCTCTATAGGCTTCACCTTATTTAAACTACTTCAAATAGAACCTTATATAGTATGCGTAGCTACATTTAATTATATATAAGACATATTATATTTTACCCTCCTAATTACATATAATAAAATACCCTACATATTCCACATTTTAATAGTAATAATATAAGCCATTTTACTTCCTTATATACCTTCTATATAATACCTAGAGGCCTTTTTAAGTAGCCTCTTCGATTTCTTATAGTCATAAGCCTAGCTTTTAGTATTTTTAAATACCTAAACCCCTCTTTTACTAAAAGTCGAATAGCTTATAATAATATCAACAACCCTCTTTTACTAAAATCGAATATTCATATATATATAAACCTTTTTATTAATCCTTCCTTTTGATATATATATAATACTATTATATATATATAAATATAACTATACCTATATATTATTATATTATATAGCTAGCTAGAGTATATATAAAAGTAAAGCTTATTTCTAATATACCTCCTTAGATTCTAGGACTTTTAAGTCCGTAAATCTGGTTCCTAGTCCTATTAGTTATTATAATACTAAAAAACATTATACTTATATTAAGGTTTAAATATAATTACTTCTTATAACTTCTTAAATAGGTATAGACTAAAACTACTAAGGCAAATAAGACTCTTAATTATTATATATATAAAAGTATAAGTACGCCTGTATATTGTTATATTGTATAGTTAGCTAGGGTATATATAAAGGTAAAGCTTATTTCTAATATATCTTCCTAGATTCTAGGACTTTTAAGTATATAGATCTAGTTCCTAGTCTTATTAGTTATTATAATACTGAAAGATATTATACTTATATTAGAATTTAAATATAGTTGCTTCTTATAACCTCCTAAATAGGTATAAACTTAAACTACTGAGGTAAATAAGACTCTTAATTATTATATATAATTAGGGGGTAAAATCTAGTATATACTATATATAACTAAATATGGTTATATGCGCCGCATAAGGCTCTATTTCAAGCGGTTTAAGTAGAGCGAAGCCTATAGAGACAGCACTAGTGCCCGAGGTTTAGCTAGTGTAAACTCTACCACTTAAGCGTGTTATTCCTAACAGGTGCTACCTATCTCGAGCCACCTTTACACATCTCTTTTAACATTAGTCAACCTCTCAAAAGTACTCTTATAGCGCCTTTGCCGCACTATTAGGCTAGCTACTTTTCCTTCCTCTTTTAACTTTACTCTATTCTTTACTTCTCTACCTTATCTATACTTAAATTAACTATTATTCAAAATAGCATTCTTTTAGTTATAATAGACTTAGCCTATAGTAGTTAAATCTAAATACTTATCTGAATATTACTTTTCAGATATACTATTATTATTTAGTATATCTAAAGGGGTAGAGAAAGTCTGAAAACCTATATAAAATATCTTAGTTCAACTAGGTATAAAGTGAAATTGATATTTTAGATATTATTTAGGCTATATATTTAAAGTAGTAAAGATTTAACCTTAAAAGAGGCCTATCCTAATAACTTGAGAAGAATTAAGAGTTTAATCCTTTATAATAGTTTTAATAATAAGTAGTTATTTTAACAACTAGTTATAATATAAACATATACCTTCTAGACTATTATAAGAATAGGCTTCATATATTAAAAAGATATAAATTACTTAATAGTTAGGCTTTAGCCCTTATTAAGCTTTATCTCTTATGAAGATTAAATACTTAGAATAGTACTTCTATACTACTAGTAAGATGGAGTATATAAGTATAAGGGTTATAGTAAGTAGGAAGTATTCTAAAGTGGGTAAATCTTATAATCTCATTTAGCTTAGTAGCTATACTTTATATAGCATACTCTTAATAAGTATACTTATAAGCCTATATATTAATCTTAAGCCTATATATTAATCTCAAGCGGCTATATATCCCTGAAGTAAAATAAGAAAGTAATCATATCTTATAGAATACTAGAAATACTTCTAAGGCTATATTTAGAATCCCCCTACTTTTTAAAATATCGAAAGGGGTAGGAGAGGCTATTTAGATAGTAGAAACTATTTAGAATTATTATATTTACTAGATAACTATATTTAAAGCTAGAGGGCCCCATTACCCTCACTTTATAGCTTAAAGGCCTTATTACCCTCGCCTAAAAATAGTTATTTGAATATTTCAAATAATTTTTAAATACTTTTTATATTTAGAAAACTACTATTGTACAGGGATATTAAAAACGGTCGACGACGAAATCCTTACCAAAAATCTACTAATCTTAATCTTTTGAAGTATAAGTATTTAAAGTATTATAAGCTTAAAAACTACTATATTCTAAATATAGCTAAATAAATAGTAAGAAATATATATATCTAAATCTCACGAAAATCAAAGTATATATAGTAATACTAGAAAATTAAAAAGTTGACTTTTAAAGTTTTAAGTTAGATTTTGTTATATATAATTAGGGGGTAAAATCTAATATGTATTGTTTATAACTAAACGTAGCTACGCGTGCCATATAAGGCTTTATTTTAAGTAGTTTAAATAAAGCGAGGATTATAGAAATAGCGCTAGCGCCTAAGGTTTAATTAGTATAAGTTCTACCTCTTAAGTATATTATTCTTAATATATTTCTCTAACCTTAAGAATTCTACTTATAGGCTAGCCTTTTTAAATCATACTAATTAAACTTTCTATTTATATCTTATAAGAAGCTCTTTCTATTATTCTATTACTTTTATCAAATTTCTACCCTTATAGTAAGAAGAATAGTACTATTTATAAGTTATTTAGGCGTTTTTTATTACTTAGAAAGTACTTCTAGTATCCCTAAGTCTTTTATTTAACTTTATTATTATTATAACTTAGGATTTATAAATCCTAACTAATTACTAAGAGTTTTATTAAAGTTTTTAAATATTAAAAGCTTCTTTTAAAATTCTTCTTCTTATTATAATTTTAAGTAGTTTAATTAGTTTATTATATTAATTTAAATAATAAAAATACTAAACTAGTAGCTCTAGAAAAACTTTGTAAAGCTATTAACTATAAGGTTTCCTAAAAGTATATATTTAATCTTAAAATACTTCTATATAGCTTCTTATTATAATTAGTAGTTATAGATATTTATATACTATAGCTTTATATATAGTTATATTATTTTACTAGTTATGAAATATATAGTTTACTAATTATTATACTAGATTTAAATAATAGGGTAAGACTTATATATCTTACTTCTACTAAATATATTTATTATGAAGTCTATTTAGAATATAATAATAAGGTAGCTAGTAAAAATAGCTTCTCGAGTAGCTTAAGATAATACTAAAAGTTCTACTTTAGTTATTAAAATAGTAATAATATCTTATTTATTAGCTTACTATACTATTAGGTTTCTAAAGAGATATATAGTATATATTTAAAAGTTTTTTTAATTATTACTATTATCTATAAAACTAGTATCTATAATAACTATAAGGCTATTAAATAGATTTCTAACCTTATAGCTAAACTTAAGGTAGAAGTTTTTTTATCTCGCTAAAATATTATATTATTTATTTAGTTTTTATATAGTAGTTATCTAAGGGGTTTTAATTAAAGTATAATAATTAGCTTACTATATAAGTAACGTCTAGTCTTATTATAATTATAATATAATTAATAAAACTAACATCTTATTAGTAGTATTTAATTCCTATATGGGAGGCTTAATTATATTATAGTAGGAGTTTTTTAGTTTTCAGAAGGGTTTTAAAGTATTTGATATATTATATATACTTTATAAGACGCTTAAGGACCTTTTTAATATATACTACTTAGGAGAGCTATAGCTATTATACTACTTAATTTTAAATAATTTTAATACTAAGAAACTACTATAGGTTTTTATTTCCCTTAAGGTAATATTTTTTTAAAAGTCTATTAATAATATAAGTATTTTAGATATATCTTCTAAAGAGAATAAGAATATATAGTTATTAATACAAAAAAAGAAGATAATATACTTCTTAAGTTAGTAATATAGCTTTCCTATAATAAGTTTAAAGTTAAAATACTTAAGGCTAGCTTCTAAATAGTATTACTATAAGAGGGGAGACTTCTATAAGCTATATAATATTTTATTAAAATAGTAGATTTTACTTAGTATTTAGTAATTTAGTAGTATCTCTATATAAATAATTTCGTTAAATACTATATATATAAAAATATTAATTATATTGTATTAAAGTAACTTAAGATTAAAGTAGTTAGTAATTACTATAAAGATTTAAAATAATATACTTATTAGAATAGTTATATAAGTCTTATAATTATCTTATAGTTATTAATTTCTATAGATAACTAATTAAATCTTAATTTTTAAGAGGCGTTTATATTTATTAAGCTTATAAGTATAAACCTAGTAATACTTTAAAACTTTTAAACCTCTTATAAGAACTTTACTAATTTTATTCTAGAAGTATAATTTAATATAATTCTTAAGATAAACTTATTTAGTTATTATTATAATTTTAGTATATAAATAAGTAAGTATTACTAAGTAAGATATAGGTAATAGTAATAGTTTCTATTATAAAACTCTTAGAATAAGAATCTCTACTCCTTTATGCCTTAAGTATTCTCTAATATCTAATTTGCCTTATAATTAAAGTTTATTATTAGAAGTTGTAATATTTATATTCTAGAGTTTTTAAGAAAGTTAAACTTTTAAAACCCCTTCTAATTAACTATTTATATTATTCTATAGTTATAAGTAGGAATATTTTAAAATATCTCGAAATAATTAGAAAATACTAGCTAAAAAAGTAGTTCTAAATAAAGATCTCCTAGTAATTCTAATATAATATTTTATCTATCCTTTATATTTAACTTTCTGTAAAAGCGTCTAAATCTTTTGCCTCCCTATAGTCTTATCTATATAAATAAGATTATAGAAAAATATAGTAAGTAATTCTAAAGGGGTTATTAATATAAGCTTTGTAGTTTTAAATAGTTTTTTATAAAGTTTTAAGGTAGTTGCTATATAGATATAAAATTTCAAATTACTATAACTACTTTTTATTTTAATATAGACTACTTCGTCAGACTTTTCGCTAAAATTTAAGTAAGTAGTTAAGCTAACTTTAAGTAGTTCTACTATAGTTACTTATTTTTATAACTAGTAAGTGATTTTATTAGAATTAAACTATTTAAAGTCGTCTTATAGAAAAGCTAAATTCCTATTAAAAAGAAAATTTATTAAAAAAGACGTTATAAATTATTATAATCTTATTTTAAGGGAGGGGCTAATAGCTCGCTCTCTACTACGACTATTAGTAGACATATTACCCCCTGAAGTATAACTTCAGCCCTCCTACCCCCTTACTAACTACTATAACTAGCCCCTAGTTAATCTAAAACTAAACCTTTTGTAGCTATAGCTAGCATACCCACCCCGCATCAACCTTTTTAATAATAAATAACTAATAACTCCTTCTATAATAACTTCATACCCTTACACTTTCACACCTTTATAGCTACGTATAATTTAAATATCTTAAGATATTTAATTACTACTAACTATAAGTATTCTATTTAAATATTTATTATAACCTTAATATCTATAATCTTAATATCCTTTAGACTAAACCCTACCTACCCCTAAGATAAGATTTTATACTACTAATATAAAAGTTCTCTATTATTAATATAAGCTAACTTATAATCTCTATATAAGTATAGTAAGACTTAGCTTGTTCTTATTAGTAAATAATTTTAATATATTAAGTATAACTAATATATGAATAATACTTATATAGATATAGATACTTCTAGTATAGCTAGATAGCTTTTAAAACCCCTATAATTACGTCGCTATAATATTCTAAAATATCTAGTAACTAGTACTATAGTAAGGTATTAATATTAGGGTATTATCTAATTAATACTTAGTTTCTAATATTACTAGCTTGGCGTAGTATCTTATAGGATAGCTAGATAATTTTCTTTTAAATATCTATAGGCTACCTATTAATTATAGTATTTAGAATGATTTTATTAAGGCTTAGTCTAATATACTAATAGTTTTAATTATAATAATTATAACTAGATATTTCTATATTTATTTTATAATTATTTTTTTATAAGTAGCTATATAGATTTTGAGGAGATTTTAGTTTTATTATAAAGGTTACAGAAGAGTAATAGATTATAAAACACCTAACTCTTAGCGTTTTATTTTATTCTATCTTAAGAAGTTTATAAAAGTTTTTAACTTTATAATTTTAATAGTTATTTTTAGCTATATATATTAAGCCTTAGCCTTAATAAGGCTCTCCCTATATAGATTATTATTACGAGGTCTTCTACTACTATAAAGTTAAATATTAAAACTAGGGGTATAATTGTTTATAATAATAAGTAATTTCATTACTATTTTAATTAGTTATGAGCTAGTATTAGTACGAATACTATTATTAGGTAAAATTTATAGTTAAATCTATATATAGGGTGAAGAGTTTAGATACTATTCTAGGTATAGAGTAAAAGTAACTAAGTAATCTTATTTTAAATTAGATTTTATACTTAATATTAATTAGTTAAAATATAGCTAATTAAAAGGTTAATAAAAGTATACTTCTTAAGGTATATTAAATAGTTATATTTAAATTTTATATCTATAGTAAGAATAAAGTATTTATAGCTATAGGTATAGAAATAGGCTAAGTCTAGCCTTACTGTATTATCTCTTTAAGTAGTTTTATAAAGCTTCTAGTATAGTATTCGCTAGTCTAAAAAGTATATTAGTATTTAGTTATAAAGAAATATTACTATTTATAAGGTTTTAAGTTAAAATGTATAAGGTAGTTTACTCTTATATCTTATAGCTCTTATATATATCTTAATAATTATTCTAATATACTTAGTACTTCTATTTTAACCTTAAATATATAAAGTAAATAGCTTAAAGTATATACCTTAAGAAGTCAGATCGTATTTAAGACTCTTATACCTAGAGACCTTATTATCATACTTAAAAACTCTAATATTAATACTATATTAATACTTAAAAAGCGTAATAAAACTCTTAAATATTCCTATAATAATAGCTCTAATATAGTTAATAAGATAGAAGTCCTAGGAGTAATTAGTAGCTCTATTTATGAATATTAAAACTAAAGTATGATTACTATAGCCTTAATAATAGGGGTAGAAATTAAAAATAATATATTCTTTAGGAGTAATATATAAAATACTCTTATATTCTATATAGTAGATCTTTTATTTTGCCTTACTAATACTATAAGCTTTATATACTTCCTAAGTAGGCTAATACTTATTATATTTTAAGTAGTTACTAATAATATAAATACCTCATATAGTTAAGATAAAATAGTTAAGAGGCTTTTTATTAAAATATTCTAGCCGCTAGTACTAGAACTATTTATTACCTTTTAGAAGTCTTTAAATAATATCTATAGTATACTACTAGTAGTAGTAATATCTAGGAGAAAGCTTATACTATACTAACTATACTACTAGTATAGTTAATCTCTTAAAAGATGTGTAATATTTAAAGACTTATTAGTTATATTAAATATTAATAGCTATAATTTTAGAGTAATCATTCTTCTATAATTAAGATAGGTAATTTAGCCTAGTATCCCACTAGTAGCCTTATTTTTATAACTATTAAAAAGAAATAAGGTTTATAATTAAAGTAGTATAGAAGGCGATATTATATAAATATAACTTAACTTTTTTATTTTTACTTATTATAATAGAAATCTTAGTATTTCTATAACTTTTAATAAGTATAGGCTTTATATTATACTAAATATAGTTTCTTATGAAAACCTCTTAAAAAATTACAAAATACTTTATATCTCAGAAAATATAAACTAAGACGTTTAAATTAAAAATAAAAAAGTCTTAGAGAGAGTATTGTTAAAGTCCCTCTTCGTAATATACTTATAATATAGTATTATAGCTATTTCGGCTAGAAGGCTAGCTATATAGTTATTATTATTTAAAAGTTTAAACTTTCTTTAAGAAGTCTAGATCTAAAGCTAATAACTATTTAATCCTCTTTTTAATTAAAATATTTAATACCTAGCTTTTATAGGTTAACTAAAGGTATATATAGTAATAATATATTAAAGTATGGCTTAACTTATATTTTAGAAAGTATAAAAGTTTATCTAAATTTTAGAAATATTTCTTATTATTTTAAGAATTTGAAATAGTAATTAAAGCTTCTACTATAGTATTAAAAGTACTATAGTTAATCTTATTATATAAGAAGGTTTTAAAGAGATACTAAATTACCTTTATAATAGCTAAAATAATTTTATCTAGAAGTAAAAAATCTAAATAACTTTAAATTATAAATATATAGCTTTATATATAAGACTTAATTAGTAGAAAAACTAATAAAATCATAAAGTTATAAACCTAAAATATTTTAGTAATAAAAGGAGTATAATTAACTACTTAAGCTTTATATATAATATCTTATTACTTCTAAAATTATATTTTAGTTATTATTCTTATAATTAGATACTTAAGTCTAGAAGACTAAAATATCTTATAATATATTAAAATAGTATTTTAAAAGTATAAATTATTTATAATACTAAAATAGTTATAAAAATTAGTAATTTATATTATTATATCTTCTTCTATATAGTAATATTAATATTAAAATACTTTATTTATATATCTAAAGATCTAAATTATTATATAAGTTTAATTTAACTATTAATATTAGTATTCTTAAGTTTTTAAAATATAGAAACTATAGAAAGTTATATAGGCTTTTAGATTTTTCTTTATAAAGTTTATAATATTTTTATATAAACTTTTTTAGTAGTATTTATAGGGAGTTATTAATCTTCTTTATAATTTATTCCTATAAGAGTAGAATTTTTAAGAATATTTAATTTAAATATTTTAATAGCTTATTAGTACTTCTTAGTTTTTAGAAATTACTAAAGAATAACTCTTAAAAGGGTTTTAAAAAGAAATTTTAATAAGTAGTTATTTTAGAATTAAAGTAGTCTTATAAATTATAAGCTTTAATTCCATTTAAAAAATATTATATTAAGTTAGCTACTAATTAGCTTTTTTAAAAACTAAAACAAAATATTTTTAATAGATATTTTAATATTTAAAATATATTAAATCATTATAATATATATATTTAGCTTAGTAGCTCTTTAGTATTTTAAGACTTTTAATTATTATATATAATTAGGAGGTAAAATCTAGTGTGTATTATTTATAACTAAATATAGCTATACGTGTTATGCGAGGTTTTATTTTAAGCGGTTTAAGTAGGGTGAGGCCTATAGAGATAGCGCTAGCGCCTGAGGTTTAGCTAGTATAAACTCTGCCTCTTGAGTATATTATTCCTAACAGATTTTATCTACTAAATACCTTGTAATATGCTCTGAAGCTAAAATCTTAAAACTAGTAGATTTTTAACTTTAGATATCTCTATATACATAGAATTAAAAACTCTAGACTTTATATATATTAAATAAATTAATATAAAGAATCTAAATATCGATTTTAGTAGATTAAAACTTGTAGTTCTTTTTTAATTTGCGAAATAAAAATCGAGTCTTTAGCGATTTTTAGTATGAAATTCGTGTTTTTAGCTATCGACTGTTTTTAATGTCTCCTTACTATAGGAAATGCTCCCTCTAGATATTACCACAGTCTAACATCTAAGAGGCTATATAATAAAATAGATATAGCTATATAAACTATAAAACTAGGCTATAGGCTATATCTTAAAAATAATATTTTAAGGATTTAAATATACTGTATATTCCATATTTTAGTAGTAATAATATAAGCTATTTTACTTCCTTATATACCCTCTATATAGTGCCTAGAAGCCCCTTTAAGTAGCCTCCTCGATTTCTCATAATATAAATACCTCTTGAATATTCAAATTTAACTAATTATCTATAGAGATTAATAGTTGTAAGATAACTATAAGACTTAAATAGCTATTTTAATAGATATATTATTTTGAAACTTTTTAGTAATTACTAATTATCTTAATTTCAAGCTATTTTAATATGATATGATTCATATTTTTATATATATAGTGTTTAGGAAAGTTATTTATATAGAGATACTACTAAACTACTAAATATTAGGTACGATTTACTACTTTGATAAAATATTATATAGTTTTTAAAAGTTTCTTCTCTTATAGTAATATTATTTAGAAGTAGACTTTAAATATTCTAACTTCAAACTTATTATAAGAAAGCTATATTAGTAATTTAAAAAATATATTATCTCTTTTTTATCAATAACTATATATTTTCTTTGTTTCGAAAAATTAATTTTAAAATATTTATATTATTAGTAGACTTTTGATAGAAGTATTATTTTAAGAGAAATAAAGACTTATAGTAATTTCTTCATATTAAAATTATTTAAACTTGAGTAGTATAATAACTATATTTTTTTATAAATATTATATATTAAAACGCTCTTTAAATACCTCACAAAATATATATAATATATTAAATACTTTAAAGTCCCTCTAAACACTAAAAAGCTCCTATTATAGTATAATTAAGGTTTTTATATAGAACCTAAATATTACTAATAAGATATTAGCTTTATTAATTATATTACAATTATAATAAGACTAGATATCGCCTATATAGTAAGCTAATTGTTATACTTTAATTAAACCCCTTTAGATAACTACTATATAAAGACTAAATAAATAATATGATATTTTGATACAATAAAGAGTTTCTATTTTGAATTTAATTATAAGGCTAGTAATATATTTAATTATCTTACAATTACTATAGATATTAGCTTTATATATAATAGTAATAATTGGGAAAGGGTTTAAATATATATTATATATCTTTTTAGAAGTCTAATAATATAATGATTTAATAAATAAGATATTATTACTACTTTAATAATTAAAGTAGAAACTTTAATATTATTTTAAATTACTTTAGAGACTATTTTTACTAGCTCCCCTATTACTATATTTTAAATAGACTATGTAGTAAATATATTTAATAGAAGTATGATATATAAGCTTTACCTTACTATTTAAATTTAATATAATAACTAATAAATAATATATTTTATAGCTATTAAGATAATATAATTATATATAAAGCTATAATATATAGATTTCTATACTTACTAGTTATAATAAGAAGTCTAATAAGAACATTTCAAAATTAAATATATATTTTAAAAAACTTTATAATTAATAAACCCGCTTGACGTAATAGTTTAATTTCTAGCAAGCTCTTATTATTATAGTAAAAGTAATAGGGTTAAATCTTATAGTAAGTAAGTATAACTAGTAGCTATATACCTTCTAATTATATAAACTATATAGTAATTACTACTAGCTATTAGCTCTTACTATTAGTTACAAGACTTCAGATACTGAAGGAAATAGGAATAATACCTTTTAGTAAAACTCCTAAAGCGAAGCTTTTAACAGACTTAAAAACACTGTGATAATTACTAGCTAATTAGAAGTACGCATTAGACCCACTATAATATAGAGAATTACTATTTATAATTAATACCTATTAAAATAAACCCCTTAGCTAAACTAGTTAGAATATACTTTCTAACTATATTAAACTTGGGATAGTAATCACATTTAACTATAGAAGTCTTAAATTTAAATCTTATAGTAGATATAGTTTTATAATCTTATAAGTTATAAATTCTAATATTTACTTATACTTTCACTCTTAGGTTAGATTGTCAGATTTATATAACTAGTTACTTAAATTTAAAAACCCTACTTATATCTATTAATTTCTAAATAAATAGCTACTAGAGTCTTAAATACTTTTTAATAATACTATATATCTCCTTAAAAACCTAGCTAGTTAATCCCAGCTAATAACTTTTTATATTTTTAAATCATATATCAATATAATAAGTAGGTAAAAGTAATTTAAATAATTCAATTTCTAACTATAAAGATTACTTTATAAATAAGATATTACCTATTAAAAGTTTAAGTTTAATAAGATAATTTATAACTTATTAATTAATAGAATGAGATAATTCTAAAATAAGTATAATTAGCAAATAAAAACGAATTAAATAGTATAATTACTAATTATAAAAGTAAGCTAATTAATAAGATTTAATAACTTAAATATAAAATTTAAATAACAGATTTATTAATAAGAATACCACATTTATTTTAAATTTATAATTATAGTAAAATAAATAGTAATAATGAGCAAGAATTAAAACTTAATTCAATCTCATAAGATTTATAGTAATAATAATATTTATCAATAATAGTAAAATTAAAATAAAATAAATCTAACTACTAATTCTAACTATTAATCCTAACTACTAATTCTAACTATTAATCCTAACTATTAATCCTAACTACTAATCCTAACTACTAATCCTAACTACTAATCCTAACTACTAATCCTAACTACTAATCCTAACTACTAATATTATATTTATTTTAAATTTATAGTCACAGTAAAATAAGTAGTAATAATAAGTAAGAATTAAAATATTTAATTAAAATAGTTAAAACTATAGCTTACTTAGAGTAATTAGAAAATTGTAAGGATATATCAATAGGACCACGCAGTGCGCCCGGCAACCAGCCGGCCACAACTGCCAAGGCACTAGAAAGAGTTTTCAGCTGAAGGATCACAACTTGGATCCTTCAAGCAATAGTCTATACAGCAATACAGACCCTACCTATACATCCAAACCTTTCCTGGTCAAGGCCTTCAGCCATACTCTTACAAAAATATTACTAATAAATAAAAGATTAACCTTATTATCTTCCTTATTATCTTTATCATTATAAAAATCATAAAAATCCCTAAAGAACTAAGTAGTAACCTTTTCTTATTTAAAGTAAATTAATATTACTATAGCCTTATGTAGATTAAGTATAACTTTAGTTCTCACAAGCTTAGTATTACTTATTACTAAGTACTCCTTCTTAAACTTTTCAATATTAAGAGTAGTAAATATAAATAGGCAGGAATAACTAAAGATAGGAGTAGAAGTAACTAGGATAAGAATAAGGGTAGAAATAAGTATAAGAATAAGAGTAAGAGAAAACTTATTCTTAGTAGTAATTATATAATTATTAATATATATAATAATTATTAGGTAATTATTACTAAAGTTATAATAATAATTATAAGATAATTATACTCACCCTAGAAAGAATACTTACTATTTTAACTATTAAAATAATAATTAGTATAAGTACTATTTAATATCTTAGTCTACTTAAGGGGAGGAATAATATAGTTAGCCTAGAGATTAAAGTTCTTTATATATTAGGCGTAAAGCTTAGAAGTTATATTACTAACCGCTTAAATTATAATAGTAATAATATTCTAGGCTTTCTTAGTAGTAAAGATACTATATAAATAAGGATTCGTAGTAAGCTCCTACCTTATAAGGAGGGTAGAGAGCTTTTAGACTATACTAGTTATTAGTATTATAAATATAGGTATAAAGGCCTACTTAATAAGGTTAGTAGTAGCTATATTTATATTAATAATATCTCTAAAGGAATAGATAGGTTATAAATATATTATTAGAAGTATTATTTATATTTTTATTATTGTTATTATTATAAAGAAGAAGGATAGGAGTAGAAGGGCTAGCAGTAGAAGTATGAGGTTACCCTAGATTATCTTATTAGTAATTATCTTAATAAATTAATAATAGGTAAGAGGAAATAGTAATACTATTATTAGAGGAAGGTATGTTATATATATTAAAAAGCTTTTTAACCTACTAGGCTTTATACTTAAGGGGGGCTATTATGATTATTATTATTCTAAAGAAATATAAATTTATAGTAAGGTACGTATTATTATTTTCTTACTATACGTACTAATATATTTAATAAATAGAAGAAAGTATAAAAAGTTATTATCTATCTATATTTATTCTATATAATATTAATATTCCTAAAAACCTTTTTCTATTTTATTATTATAACTTTATTACTTATTACTTATTATTCTTTATTCTTATAAATAATCATTACTATATTTTTATTATTTTATTCTATTTATTAATATCTAGAGATAAATAAGAAAAAATAACTTATTAGAAATAAAAATAACTTACTAAATAGTATAATATTTAATATCTCTCTTTTAATTTTTAGCTATCTTAGTCTTATTATAGCAGAAGTAATTATAGTTAAAATTACCTTTACATATAATACTATTAAGTATTTTAATATAAGATATTACTATATATATTAAACTAAGTTAAAACTCCCTAGTTAAAATATCTATAACTATATATAGTAGAATAAAACCTTAAGTTTTATAAATAATAATAATAAAAATACTAATTAGGAAAAACTATTTTTATAAGTAATTCTAATTACTCTTAAAGAATTCTTATATTATTTAAAAGATAAATATAATATATAGTCTAGATATTAAGATAGAACTATTATAAGTATTAAACTTACAAAAGACTATAAAAGAAATATCCTCATATTAGTTAGTATTAATATATTAGACAATATTTCTTACTATACTAATCACACTATTATAGAGACTAACTTCAACCTATATATTTTCTATTAGTATAACCCTCAACTTAATATAAAAAGTAAGCTTATTATAAAATCCTCTAGTATCTATAAAAGATACCTTATTAGCCTTAAAACTAATATAATTAATCTTAATTATTTAGATTAAGAATTAGAAACCCTTAAACTTAATAGTATTATATTTATTAACTTTAATATCAATAAAGAAGATATAGAAAGTATTATCAAATTAAATAATTTTAATAAGATTAAAAATCTATTAAATATAAGTATAGAATAAACGTTATATCTAAAAGGTTACTTTAGCAATATATAGCTTATTAAATACTTATCAAAGCAAAGCTTAACTATTACCTTATTAATATATAATAATATTAAGTTTCATAATTTTATTAAAGAGGAAATAATTATTATACCTAGAAATCTTATAATAATCCTTAATTATCTTAATATTATAAAACAGTTTTTCTATAATAAGAAGAAACTAGAAGAAATCTCCTATTAAGAAGATATTTAATCTACTAAAAAATTAATCAGCCTTTATAGAAAAAATCTCATAGAAATAATAATCAAGCTAGCTAACTATATATAAACTAATTATTAACTTCTTATCAATTATAAAATATTAAATAGATTTCTAGTTAATCTATTAGCAGCTATAATTTCTATCTAATAGAAAGTAAAATTAAGAATAAGTAATAAAAAGACATAAAATATTATAAAACATAAATCTACTAATACTATTTACTATAACTCTAATTAAACCAGTAATTATTATAAAGTTATTAGAACTATTTATTATAACTTTTAAATAACTATATAAGAATTAAATAATAAAAACTTTCTAATACTACTTTTACTATTAATATAAAGCAAAAGCTAACTTAAATCATAGCTATTAAAAATATAAGAATAATAAGTACTAATTAAATTATAAATCTAATACTAATAAGCATTAAAAGTATTAATATCTACTTAAGTAAACTTATCTTTAAAACTATAAATAAGTTTAGTATAAATACCCTTAATAGAATACTAGAAGTTAAAGATATTAAAATTATCAGTATAGTAACTAATATAAAAAGTCTAGTTATATTAAAAGTTAATATTATAATTTCTAAGCTTCTCTATATTATTAGTCTTAATAAGATAATTTAGAAATTTACTAATAAGTTCTTACTAACTAAAAATATATATCTAATCCTCAACTTTAGTATCTTTAAACTTATTAATTATTTCACCTATCTTAATAGAATTATAGGAATTAGAAAGGTATTATTTATAATATTATATATAAGTTTAATATACCTTTTAAAAAATCTTATATTAATCATTCTTAATAGTTAACAGTTTATCTAGCTCACACTAAAAATAATTAAATATTATCTTTATATAGTAATAGTTTTTAACTATATCTTTATTATTAAGCTTATAACAAGAGAAAAAGTTAATAATATAAAATTTTACTTAAGAAAATAAGCGCTAAGAACTATAAGCTATATTGATATTCTATAAGAAGTATAAATATATTATATTAGTAAAGAATTCTTCTTTAAACCTCTATAGATACTTCTAAAGAAGGAATTAGCTAATATAAACTTAACCCTTAATAATAATATAGGAAAATTTATTAAGATAATTAGAATAATAATAGTTAATTATAATAACCTATTAGGTATACTTAACTAGTAGCTTAATTAATAGGATATAATAAATTTCCTAGGCTCCCTAGTCGCGCTTAGTAATAAGCTTATTTATTAACTTAGCTATAAAAGAGATAATTAAAACGTAAGAGTTAACTTTCTCTAGAAGAAAAAAAGCGAGTTCTTTATATATCTTTATCTTTACTTTAGCTTTACTATAATATTTAGTAATATATTAGATTATAGCCTTTAGACTTATATAAAATAAGAAATTAGTATTAACTAGCTATATAATAATAATTATTATATTAAACGTATTAAGGATTAAATTATTATACTTAAAACTAAATAATAAGTAGTTTAAATTAAATTTATTAGTATTAGTTAGTTTATCTTATAAATTATATAAGAAGTAAAATCAATAGTCTATCTCTATATCTTATCTACCCTTCTTCTTATATTAATAATACGTATTATATCTATAATGCTATATATAATTAATAATATATAATAGGAAGCTGAAGTTAGTCTGAAAAAGTAAATTGCCTAAGATATTCAATAGGTTAGACTTATTCTAAATATTAAATATGTAATTAGGCTTAAGATTAATAATAATAATATAACTTCTCTAAAAGTAGGCAAACTTATACTAGTAAGTAATAGTATTCATATTAATAGGAGGAACATTACAGCACTAGTATAATCTATAACTATATACATTACCCCAGCCCTAAAACTTAAAGCAGAACTATAAATCTATAATATTAAACTTTTTCTTAAAAACTTCTTCTAGAAAGAATTCCTTATAATATACAAAAAGATAAGTAGCAATATAAAAATAGTTATAGAAATTCTACTTCACAATCTAAATCTACTAAATAGAAATAGTAGTAAGCTACTTATTAAAGTGAGGTATATATTTTTAGAAGTAATATTAATAGTAGTCAGTAGTACTAAAAGTTAAAAATATAGATAAATATCTAAGTAAGTAGATATATATCTTGAGATAATTATACTTCAACTACTAGTAGGTATAAGTAATAATTAGAATATCTATAAAATAGACAACTAAATTCAATATTACTTAAGTATTAGGAATATTATTATTAAATATACTCTATAGATCTTCAATAGTTATATTTTCACAACTAGTATACTTAGCAAAATAAATACTTCTACTATTAGCTTTTATTTACTACTAAATATTAAAAAAAAATTAGAAGTAAGAATAATAAGTAAAATATCTAGACTTATACTTAAAAGTATACTATATATAAGTTATATAATTAATAGATCTCTAATATAGTTATATAAATTCACCCTTACTATTAGGATATAAAGTCAGGAAAGTAAGTAAGAGTAACACCTAAGATTTATTCAAATTGTTAAGAAGTATATTATAAATAGTTAGCATCTTAATATAAAGTTATTAATTAGCTAGAATAATATTAGGAATAATATCGCAATAGAAACATTTAATATTAGCTTTATTAACTATTAAATTAAATACTATAACACCTTTAATACTTTCCTCTACTTCTACTTTAATATTTAAATTATAAAGTTTATCTAACCTGTTAAGTACTTCTTATAAGAAATTATCTATAATATCAGTATTATTAAGCAGGCTATTAAGGTTATTATAGTTGATAACAATATCTATATAACTAGAATAATAAATAAGTAGATATTTAAACTAAATCTAAATAATATACTTATAAATATAGAACTTATAATAGAATTAATACTATAGATAGGGGTTATTATTAATATTCTTAAAGTAGAGAATAATAATATTAATGTCTCTTAATAGTAATAGAAACTAATTATAAACCTTAGTTATATTATATATAAAGTTAATAATATAATTCTTGTAGGTATATTAAATATTATAAATCTAGTAGAAGTTAATATAATAGTAAATTTAAGTAATAAGGATTTCTTTAATAAAAATTATTTCAAAGAGATAAGTAGGTATATTACTAAAATAGAGGTTATTATTAACACTAAAGAATTAAACTATTTCTCTAGCGTTAAAATTCTAATAAGCTTTATAAATACTATTAGTATCTAATCTTATATTAAACTATATTTAATCATAATAAGTATAAATACTTATAGTATTAAAATCTATCTTATTATAGAAGTTTTCAATAAGGTAAGTATCTTCTACTATAATTACTTCTATAATTAGATTACTATTAAATTTAAGCTAAGGAATATTAAATATATTAATATTAATATGAGTTAGAAGAGGGAAATTTAATTATAAGACTTATAAGAATCTTAATTATATTAGTAAAGATAAGAAGGGGAGGGGATTTATATTAGATATAAACTTATTTAATCTAATTAAAATTAGATCTAAGTAGGAGATCTAAGGATAATACTAAAAGTAATAAATATATTTATAATTAGTCTTATTATTAAAAAAGAAGATATACCTAGTATTATAATAATTTAAAATATATTACTTTCTCTTAGTCTTAAGATTACAACTTAATATACTAATAATATATTAAAAATATTAATTAGTATCTTCTTAATAGTTAATATAGTATTCTATACCTCTAGTGAAATCATAATTAATATAGTAAAACTATTCGTATAGAGAAGGATTATTAGGCTGGTGAGGTAGTATAGGCGTATTACCGCTAAATATAATAGTACTAATTAGAAATATAGTAAGAGGTTATATATTTAAGTAGTATATCTAATAATTCCCATAGCAAATATAGTTTAACTTAAAAGAAATTTATAATAATATTAATATATTTAAAATAAAATATTATAATTAAAGTATTCTTAAGAAGGAATTTAGAGTAGCCTAATTATTAAGGTATTTCTAAAGTCTAATTAATAGAGTATTTTACTATTAAAAGTTAATTATTACTTAATAGATAGAAGATAATTATTACTTATATTCTAGGAATAGAGATTGTAATATTTAAAATAATTAATAATAGGCTTTAAATAATATATTCCCTTTCTTATACTTTAAAACTATTTAATAAGCTTAATTTTCTTATAGTTCTAATATATCTTAGTAGTAGGAGGGGGGAGATTAAGTAAATCTATTCAATTAGATAGATTATATAAGAAACTACTACTACCACTTAGGCCTAGAAGTAGTAATAATATAGTAGTAGATATTATTATAATATCTAAGCTAATTAAGATCTAACTAAAGTAATTAGCTATTAATTAATATTAGAATTAATAGATTAAAAATAGATTAAAGTAAATATAATATTCTAGAGAAAGATTATTATTATTAGAAAGAAGATATTAGTTAATATAGAAGTAAAAAAGGATAAAGAAGGAGAAATTAAATAAATAACATATTATTATTATTAAAATAGTATATACTTATATAAATAAAAATAGTAGTTATAACTCTTATATAGTAAAACTAATAATATATTATAAAATTAAATAGTTATAAAATATATATAATATTAACTTAAGTAAATAAAGTAAATTTACTAACTATCTACTAATTATCTTAAGATCTTTTTTATTATATTATAATAACTATATATTAATTATTACTATTTACTTTTATTTTATTTAATTCTCAAAATATAAATATAATACTACTTCTAGTAGCTTTCTAGATACCTTCTTAAAACCCTCTAAGAAGCTACTAATACTAAGGGAGACTATTTAGACCCCTTTTACTTCTAGTAGCTATTATATAGGCTTAATATTTAAATAGGCAAATTTAACTAACTCTCTTAACTATTATAATTATATAATAATTATTACTTTTAGTAGTAATAATTACTATCTAATTACTATATTAAGCTTAGTATAAATTCTGATAAGTTCTTAAGTGTTTTTTAATAAGGGATAAAAATCCCCTTATAAAAAAAAACATCTAAGCTTTAGTATTCTTCTCCTTTTAACTTTATTACTTCACTCCTTCATTCTCTACTTCACTCCAACCTCAGGAGCTTCACTCTAGATTAATAACTAGCGACTATTAATAACTAGTAATAACTATTACTAGCTAGTTAGTATTAATATTATATAACTATAATTATTTATAGAATAATTATAACAGATAGACTTATACTTTCTCTATTTATTCAATATTATATTAACTAACTATATTTATTATATAAAGTTTTCTCTATATAAATAGTTTTTTAATATTAATAGTATTTATAAGATTTATAAAGTAAGAGCTAACTGTTAGGTATAGTTTTTTTTAAAAAGTTCCTAAGAGGTATTTGACTTTAAATAGATTAAAGACTTCTGATATAACTATAATTAATAGGTTTATAAAACTTTTCTAAAATTACTAATTTAATATTTTATTATTGGAATTAATATAATAGACTAATTAAATTACCTAAAGTTATAATAAGAAGAAGAATTAAAAAGAAACTCCTAATATTTAAAGATTTTAATAAAACTTTTTATTATGAATTAGGATTTATAGATCTTAAGTTATGATAATAGTAAAATTAAATAAAAGACTTAGAAATATTAGAAGTACTTTCTAATTAATAATAAATATCTAAATAGCTTATAAATAATATTATTCTTCTTATTATAAAAGTAGAAGTTTAGGAGGGGTTGATAGTTTGCTCTCTATTATAACTATTAGTAGATATATTACTTCTTAAAATATAACTTCAGCCTTCCCACCCCCATACTAACTACTATAGCTAGCCCTTAGTTAATCTAAAGCTAAATCCCTCGTAGTTATAATTAGTATACCTACTCTATATTAACCTTTTTAATAATAAATAACTAATAACTTCTTCTATAATAACCTGATACTTTTATACTTTTATACTCTCATACCTTTATACCTTTATAGCTATATATAATTCAAATATCTTAAGATATTTGATTACTACTAACTATAAGTACTCAATTGAAATATTTATTATAACTTCAATATCTATAACTTTAATATCCCTACTAAGTCCTACTTACTTTTAAGATAAGATTTTATACTATTAATATAAAAGTTCTCTACTATTAATATAAACTAACTTATAATCTCTTTATAAGTATAATAAGACTTAGCTTATTCTTATTAGCAAATAATCTTAATATATTAAGTATAGTTAATATATAAATAATATTTATATAAATATAGATATTTCTAGTATAATTAGATGGTTTTTAAAACTTCTAGAATTATATTATTATAATACTTTGACATATATAATAACTAGTATTATAATAGTATATTAATATTAAAGTATTATCTAACTAATACCTAGTTTTTAATATTATTAGTTTAGTATAGTAAATTATAAGTTAGTTAGATAATATCTTCTTAAATATATATAGGTTATTTATTAGTTATAATATTTAGGATGATTTTATTAAGGCTTATTCTAATAAAATAATAGTTTTAATTATAATAGTTATACTTAGATATCTCTATATTTATTCTATAGTATTCTTTTTATAAATAACTATATAAATTTTAAAGAGATTCTATTTTTATTATAAAAGATATAGAAGAGTAATAAATTATAGAATACCTAACTCTTATAAGTATTCTATTTTATTTTATTTTTAAGAAGTTTATAAAAGTTTTCAACCTTATAACCTTAGTAGTTACTTTTAGCTATATATATTAAACTCTAGCGTTAATAAAGCTCTCTCTATATAGATTATTACTATAAGGTCTTCTACTACTATAGGGTTGAATATTAGAACTAGAAGTATAATTATCTATAATAATAAGTAATTTTATTATCATTTTAACTAATTATAAGTTAGTATTAATATAAGTACTGTTATTAAGTAAAATTTATAGTTAAATCTATATATAGGGTAAAGAGCTTAGATATTATTCTCGGTATAGAGTAAAAGTAACTAAATAAAAGTAGAAGTTTAATAAAGATAATAAGATAATAGAAGAAGCTTATTATAAGATATAGTATATTACGTATTTAGCCCCCAACCTAGTAGGTAGCCTTATATAACGCCTAGTATTCAATCTCTATAATAAAACAAAACCTAGCAATATACTATAGCCTATATATATCTCTATAGGTAAATATAGTAAAAAAGGCTTAGTAGTATAGTATTTAGTTCAGACCTAGCTTTAATTTAGGAATATATAAGTAATATAAAGTAATAGAGTAATTACTAGGTATATAAACTTACTAATATAAGCCGTATAACAATCTTAGTAGTAGCTTCGAAGTATTAAACTTACTATAGTAGTACTTATGATATTAACTCATACTAGCTAGCTATTAATAATACAATTAGTATATTTTAATAATAGTAGCCTTATAGATAAAAGAAAGTAATAGGTTAAGACTAGCCTTTTCTTCATCCTTAGAATATAAGTTAATAGCTATCTTCAACATATTTAAGTTAATAGCTATCTATAATAATACTACTACTAATAATAATGATAAGAATAATAATAAGAATATAAACTACTCCTAACTACTAACTACTATTATACTTAACCCTTATAACCTCGATATAAATATTTATCTTATTAAAGCTATTGGTAATTATGAAAACTATAGCTACTTTTATAAAAACCTAAATAAGCTAGTATTATATAAAAGCGACTTTACTACCCTCCCTAGCTTTTTTAAAATAACTATAATTAAGTTTAGCTTCAAAATATTACTAATAAATAAAGCTATTAGTATAACTAAGAAATATAAGATTAAAAGAATAAAAAAGGATCTAGTATTTAAAAGTAGAATATTTAGTGATAACTCTAAATATTTTGAATATATATTAGAAGTAACTTATTAGGTATCTAAAAAGGTATATATATTAAAATCTATTTATAGTAATTATTAGCTAATAATTAGGAAGGCTAAGATAACTTAAGGTTAGAGATATTATATTATATACTATTAATATAACGTTATTGCGATTCAAAGACTTAAAGTAACTATAGCCGTAGTAGTTAGCAGAGCATTTCGAAATAATACATATACCATTACAAATACATATTACATTACATATTACATATTACAAATACAAATACATTACATATATTTGTAACATATTAGGTATTTTCTTCTAATACATATATTTGTAATATAATATAAATACATGTATTTATATTTGTAATATTTATAATATATTATATGTTATAAGTAAAAGATATATTTTAANTTTATTATACTTAACTTATAGTATAAATACTATATTAATAATAGTATAATATACTAGATATATTATTATAAGTATTATTTATAGAATAAAGTATTAATATATAATATAAATTAATATTTCTAATAAATATATTAATACTTAAGAAGAATAAATACATTAGAATAAAGGTTAATTAAAATATTTAAGAGATATATTAAAATATTCTATAACTAAACTATTTATATATAATGCTATTTATA
>AMCV02000021.1:360159-389530 GCA_000350065.2 Colletotrichum orbiculare MAFF 240422 | reverse complement strand
ATAATACTAAATATAAACCTTATCTTTTTACTTTTAAACTACACCCTAGATTTAGTTCTAAAACTTTATTAAATAATAAATTTCAAGGTTTTACTTTTAATTCAGTTATAAATCTAATTAGAAATAATTTAGAATAAAAATATAAAATATAAGTAGCTAATAAAACATATTAGTATAACTAGTATATAAAGATAAATATACTAATTATATATCAATAGTCTTAGGGAATGTATTAGTAATAATCTTTAAATAACTGATAAAAAAAGATTATTTTTAGAATCTATTTAAAATTATACTCTTTTAGAAAATATAATTCTTAATATTAATAATAAGAATAAAGGAAAGTCTAGAGATAATACTATATCTAAAGTAAAGTTTATAATAGATTCTAATAGGTCTAAACTTAAACCTAAAGAATTTCAATTACCTCAGCTTAAGTTTAAAGAAGAGTTTATCAGTAATTTATTTCTTATTTAAAATAAAACAAAAGATAACAACTTTAAAAATAATTAATTAAATAACTATTATAAATTACTATTATAAGGAGACAAAATAAGTTAAAACTATTAATATTAATATAACTTAAATTAATATAATAATAGATATAGCCTACTAAATAGTAAAGGGAAAAAAGGTTAAATTCCCCATTTTAAATATTTTAACTAGAAGATATTTATCTATTTTATTTATATCGATAGATATAGAATCTAATTTTAATCAATTAAGTCATATTTCTACTAAAAGAAGAATTAGTTTAAAATATAAAAATTGAAAATAACTCGTATTATTAAAAAGCTAGATAGATTATAATAATAAGCTTTATAATAATTCTAAGTTATTTACTTTGAAATTATATATAGATTTATTTAATTAGAAAGATATTTCAGATACCGAATTAGATTTTATTATAAAAGAAGATATTTCTAATAATAGTAATATAAAGGAAAGTAATATAGAAATAGAAAGTAATAATAGTTTATAAATTAGAATTAAATATTTTTACTAGAATTATAAATTAGATTTATTTCATAACTCTAATAAACTTCTTTATCTTCTTTATAGATTTTTAATAGAATCCTTAATATTTCTATATAATAAAGAATACTTTGAAATTATATATCTCTATTATATTGTGATATATTACTTCAACTACAGTAGTTTTATACTAATTAGAATTTACTCTACTAATATTAATATTTATATTAGTAATTTCTATAACCCTAATTTAGTATATTATATTACAAATAATACAAATACAAATACATATATTATATTTGTAATGTAATAGAATTTTAAACATTACAAATACAAATACTTGTATTAGCTATTATATGTAATATATTACAAATATATGTATTTGTATTTGTAGTAGATGTATTTGTATTATCGTAATGCTCTGGTAGTTAGTATAGGGTGGGTTAAAGTATAGGTTTTAGCCGGGTGCTAAATGTTCTCTGTGTGAAGCAAAAGGCTTACTTATCATAAGATATAAATAGAAAGTTTAATTAATATTATTTAAAAAAGCTAGCTTATAAATAAAACTCTTAAAGTTAGAAAGATATATTAGGAATGATATATTTAAGAAGTAGAATTTATAGTAATTAAACGTTAGGTATTAATATTATCTCTATAGGCTTCGCTTTTTTTTAATTACTTACAATAGAATTTTATATAATACCTATAGCTATATTTAATTATATATAATATATATTAGATTGTACTCTCTAATTATATATAATATCTAACCTTTTATATTACCTACTTATTCTTTAATAAAAACTAATAAAACTAATATATTATAACATTAATCTAAAGACTTTTATTATTATATTATAATTTATTCCTATTATTAGATATAATAAGTTAAGTACTATTTCTGATTTTTTATAGCTAAAGAATTTAAATTACTCTTCTTACTATATATTTATATAAATAGGTTTATTTAAACTATACCAAAATCCTATTATCAACTACTTTACTAAATTTACCAGTTTAGTTTCTATAGTTTTATATAGCTTTATACTTAAAAATATAGTACTTCTAATAGAACTACTTTTATTAAAAGTATTTTTAAAACTATTAAGTTTATACTAATATTATACTAGAACTAATAGCTAGCTTAACTATAATAATAAGTAGTTTTCTATTTTTCTTTTAAAATATATAACTTTAGTTATATTAAGCATATCCCTATATAAAGTTAATACTAAAAATAAGACTAAGAACTTGTATTCATGTTTAAGTAGTAGTTATACTTTCAATGAAAATATTTCGAAAAATAGTATATTACTAACTTAATAGCTATAGTAGTAGAATTAATAGCTAAATCTAGTAAAATAGCTAAAAGTAAGACTTTAATATAGTTTAAATAGACTTACTTACTAATATAAATATAAAATTATATATATTTATATATAGTAGAAGTATATTTATATATGCTATCAGACTTTCATATTCTATACATAAATATTTATGCCGAACTAAGCATCGGCAGTCACATGACACATGACATCGATGCCAGCCCTATACAAAGTTTTCCTATGACTGCCCTCAACTGAAAGATCAATCTCTAATCCCCCGCCCATGAGTTCGAACGCCAATTGGTACAATCACGCGCCGTATGCTCCATCGATCTCATCGATACATTTGACCTCGTCGGCCCTGAAGACGCAGCCAACGCAGCCAACCACGAACATCTTAACATGGCCGATAAAACGGCGGACGCCCCGGCAGCTGGCATGCTCTGGGGAGGCAGGTTCACAGGTCCGAATGTCTCGGGAAACATGCTTTGGATCTCTTATACTGACCTCATAGCACGCAGGTGCGATTGATCCTCTCATGCACAAGTACAATGCGTCCATTCGGTACGACAAGGCTCTTTACAAAGAAGACATCTGGGGATCAATTGCTTTTGCCAGGGCCAACTCAAAGGCTGGCATCATCAGCGAAGATGAGTTCCTGGCGATTGAGCGCGGTTTGCTCCAAGTAATGGAGGAATGGAAGCACGGGACTTTTACTGTCATGCCTAATGACGAAGATGTGAGAAGCCATTCAGTTCTACTCCGGTTCCCGAGGCTAACGCAATGGACCAGATTCATACGGCAAACGAACGTCGTTTAGGAGAGGTCATAGGCAAGGACATCGCTGGTAAGCTGCACACAGGTCGCAGCCGGAACGAGCAAGTTGTTTGTGATATGCGCATGTGGTTACGCGATCGGATCCGCGAAATCGACAGCCAACTCGTTGCTTTCCTCAAAGTTATCGTCACACGTGCCGAGTCTGAAATGTAAGCCTACCCCCACCTCTGGCCTGGTCAAAAGCGGGCCCTCGCTGACTGACAACCTCAGCGACTACATCATGCCTGGATACACCCATCTCCAGCGCGCTCAGCCGGTTCGGTGGTCCCAATGGCTGATGTCATACGCCGCTGCGTTCAAACAGGATCTCGAGCGGTTGCGCCAAGTTTTCGAGAGGGTGAACCTAAGTCCACTGGGATGTGGCGCTTTGGCCGGCAATCCATTTCGAATTGATCGAAACATGATAGCTGAGGAGCTTGGTTTTAGCGGAATAACCTTGAACTCGATGAATACCTCGGCCGACCGCGATTTTCTGATCGACTTCCTGGTCTGGAACTCGATTTTCACGAACCACGTAAGCAGGTGGGCTGAAGACCTCATCATATATTCGACATCTGAGTTCAGCTTTGTGCGACTGGCCGACGCCTATTCTACGGGTAGCTCTTTGATGCCTAACAAATTCAACGGGGACTCGTTGGAGCTGTTGCGCGGCAAGTCAGGGCGTGCTTTCGGTCAAATGGCTGGGCTAATGATGGTGAGTCAACCTGGCAACGTCTTGGCCAGCTACCTTCGCCTTGAGGGTGGCCAGGCGCGTATCGAGAATTGGTACTAACAATTAACTTGACAGACTGTGAAAAGCTTGCCATCTTGCTATAACAAAGATCTTCAGGAAGGATGGGAACCTATGTTGGACTCGGTCCAGACTGTGTCGGATAGTCTAGGCATAGCCAACGGGGTCATTGCTACCTTGAAGGTGCGGCCAGAGCGGATGGAGGCTGCTCTGGACAAAACGATGCTAGCCACTGATGTCGCAGAGTGGTTGGTGAGAAAGGGATGTCCGTTCAGGGAGGCTCACCACATCTCTGGACGCGTCGTTGCACAGTCTGAAAAGCTGGAGATCTCGATGGACAAGCTGACCCTTGAGCAATTGCAAGCTATTGATTCCCGCTTCACAGCAGACATTGTGGAGGCATTCGAGTATGAATCGAGCGTCGAGGCGAAAACGTCGAAAGGCGGTACCAGCCGATCAAGCGTGCTGGAGCAGATCCAGGTACTCCGGGCTATGTTGGATTAGGGGTCTGGTAGATTGGTGGAGGTCGCGGCTGAAGCAAGGGAGTCCAGGGAGGATATCACGCTTTATTCTGTGGAAGAAGATGTGATTTAAGAGCGTCGCTCTTGATGGAACCAGGAAATCCCCAAAAAAGACAATACCACTAGAGAAACTCCGAACAGGACAATCACCGGACATGGTGAGCTGGACGTGGAAGCAGTCGTTTCGATCAACCAACTTTCGGTCTTGGAGGCATTGGTTTCTGAGGAGTTGATTTTTTGAGAATCGGCAGTCAAGACACCGACATGGCGCTAGGTAACGCCGATGGACGTTCTCACACCCGACACGGGTCAAGCAGGGACCAATTCGGGCCCCTCCATCAAGCGCTGTTTGATTGGCCAATACTATCTGAGCCCAAAAAAGTGAACCGCCAAGACCAGGCCATGCCACATCATATATACCACAGCCAGCGCAGGGATTCATGGAACTGAACGGACAGTGACGACGTTTGTCCATTCCACCGACCAATTGCCACCACACCTTCGATACCGACAATCCTGCTCAACAACTGTCCGAGATACCTGCTGCGATCCATTGCGTTATTTTTCACCTAGTCGCTGTGCTCGTCGCATCTCGAATGGCCCATTGAGCGACAAACACAGAAAAGAGACCATCACCGACTCGACCGACAACGGACGTCTCAATCGTGCTCCCGGCCGACATGAGCGCAGAGCAGAGCTAGAAAAACAATGCGGCCAGCAACCAATACCTTCTTGCGCTCTCACCGTCTTGAACATGTGTGTCGCCAATGTATCCTGCAAGCCCCTGCCTCCCTTAGGCGCTCCGTAGCCTCGTCTTTAACCACCAGGCGCGCCGCATCCACGACAGCGCCCAAGGCGGCGTCGGCTGTCCGCCTTAGTGCGAGCTACTTTCTCTCCAACGGCGTTTTGGAACGCGCCAGTGTTCGCCCTCGAATCTCTGGGAGTCGTAACTCGTCTGCTTCAGCGTCTGCAGCCTCGCCTTCGTCTTCCACAACCTCATCCTCGTCCTCGTCCTCGGCCATCCGATCCGAATCAACACCCATCGATGCAAACCACGAGTTGCCGCACCGACGTCGCCAAGCTGCGAAGCGCAAGGCTGTCGCTGCCGACTTCGACTCCACCGCAGGGCCCGAAGCTCCCCTGCCCCAAGATGCCTCCTCCGCCCTGGCCACGGTCGCCGCGAGACAGCCGGCTCATTCTGCGCGACGTATATTTTCGACGTTGCTTTCCCTCTCCAAGCCCCGCCTGTCTGCCCTCGTCGTCCTATCTGCCATGGCTTCCTACGCTCTATATCCTGTGCCCGGGTTCCTTTCGTCCGCCATCATCGAGTCGCCCTCGTTGAGCCCGCTGACGCTGCTCTTTCTGACCACCGGCACCGCCTTGTGCTCAGCCTCGGCCAACTCCCTCAACATGCTGTACGAGCCTGCGACCGACGCGAAAATGACGCGCACCAGGAATCGGCCGCTGGTCAGAGGTCTGCTGACGAAGAGGGCCGCTGTGCTTTTCGCCGCTGCGACGGCCGCCACTGGGGTCGGTGCCCTCTATATCGGCGTCAATCCGACCGTCGCCTTCCTCGGAGGCGCGAACATCGTAATCTATGCCGGCATGTACACTCCGATGAAAGCCGTGAGCGCCGTCAATACTTGGCTGGGAGCTGTCGTCGGTGGCATCCCGCCCCTGATGGGATGGGCGGCGGCTGCCGGGGAAAGTGCTTCAGGGGACGGTTCCTGGCGGGAACTGCTCCTGGCTAGCGACGGCAGCTCAATTGGTGGTTGGCTCATGGCCGGCCTTCTCTTTGCGTGGCAGTTCCCACACTTCATGGCTCTGTCGTGGCCCATCAGGGAAGAGTACAAGGCGGCAGGTCTGCGTATGCTGGCGTGGACCAACCCAGCCCGAAATGCGCGCGTTGCCCTACGGTACAGCATCGTCTTCGTCCCTCTGTGCGTAGCACTCTGCGCCGCCGGCGTGACGGAATGGAGTTTCGCCGTTACGAGCTTGCCCGTCAACACATGGCTATCATGGCAGGCTGTGCGCTTCTGGAAATACGAGGGCCACAAGGGATCGGCCAGGGGCTTGTTCTGGGCCAGCGTATGGCACCTCCCGGTGGTTATGGTGTTGGCGCTGCTCCAGAAGAAGGGTATGTGGAGCCGCGTATGGAATAGCGTCGTGGGCGACGATGACGATGAGTGGGAGGACGAGCTGGAGGAGAATCCCGTGGCTTTGCCTGTTCCGCGACACAAATAGCCAGCGGAGAGTGGCCCTTCAGCCTTAAGAGTTTGAGGCTCGATTGTATCATAATGTGCCGTTCGTCTTCTCCTTTCCCATCGATCAGACTGAGGTAGCAGCAGTAGCCAGCTTGAAGCGGCCTGTCTGCCTGAAAATGCTCATGTCGGTGTCAGACGCCGTGACCCTGCGCGACCTGTTCTGGACGAATGCTTAAGTAGCTCATGGCCGTCTCGCTCGCGGGAAGACTTGATGACGATATGGACGAAGTTTGGTGAACAGGCAGGTATGGACTGTGAGCCATAATGGCGGCCTCTTTTGCCCAAGTACCGAATCCTCTGATATCTATAGATGCTAGTATACATATGCGGCTGTCACAAAGCACTGAGTCCTCCTCTCGTGAGTCGTCCTTACTGAGAGCAGATCCAAAGTGCTGTGGAGCCATTGCTCCACCGTAGAGACCAACGAGGGGTGGGAAAAGCTCGCAAAAACGACGATGTAAAGAAGTTTGCCGGTGTCTTGCGCCTGAAGTATGGGCAAGAGCCATCTCCTTGATTCTGCCGTGGATTGATTGCAACGCCCCACGCCCGTAACGCCGCCGTCAGAAAGTTCCCAACAACCAAGAAGCCGGAAAGAAGAGAGACAGCGAGAAAATAAAGGGGACGAGAAGGGGAAGAGTATAACAAAAAAGAGGAGCAGAAACGGCAAAATCCAGCCTAAGACTGTAGTCGAGAAACGAGGATCAAGAACCCAAGGGTGGCTCTATTACATGGGCTGTGGAGCACCGCCGCCGCCAGGACGATTGATGATGGCATCGATGCCCATGTCCACACTTGGCAATCTCTGCCCGTGGGGATGAAGATAGGGGCTCGGCGACTGTGACTGACCCGGGTTGCCGTATCCGCCGTTGACGGAACCGTTCGAAGAGATAGAGCTGGTGTAACCATGATGGGCGTGGCCGTAGCCGTATTGACTGGCGTGGAGGGGTTGGAGGTGACTGAAAGGGGTGACGTAGCCCGCGGCTGAGGTGGTGCTGCCGTCGCTCGCAGAGTGTCCGGAAGAGACAGTCTCTGGGCTACTGTAAGACGCGTCTAGCTTGTCAACTGGGGTTAACCCAAGGCCGCTGATGCCGCTGTCATCGTCATACCCTGGTGGTAGTGGCTGTCCCGACTCCAGACGCTCTCGCCTGGCTCCGGCACGGGCCGCGCTTTGAAGGTTCTTAAGTCCATTGGACATGCACTGGAGAGCGGGCGAGGCCCAAGTTAGCAACTCATAATCTCATCGACATCATGGCATTATCGATTGAAAACGATACAGGGTGGCCATACCTTGGACTCCACGACGTTCCACTTCTCACCGGTGCGGGCTGCGAGGCCAGACCAGATTTCCTTCCGCATGCTCATATACTCCTTGGCGAGTCGTTCGAGCTTGCGGTTGTCCCAGTCGTCGGCGCCTTTGCGTTCCATCAGACGTTCATGTCTCTTCCTGCAGGCGTTGGGAGTCTTATTCGGAAAGTATGCCATCTGGATTTGACCCCAGTTGAGGCCCTGTGAGCGGGCTGTGAGCAGCTGCTGATCGTCTTGCGGAGTCCAGGCTCCCGAAGAAGCACGGTGTTGCAGAGGCGGTGGCACTGAGACGGGTGGAGCGGCGACGGGGGCATAGCTTTCGTAGGTAGGCTGGGGTTGCTGTTGCAAGGCGGCCGAGGAAGACGGGACGGTGTAGTAGGTGGGTTGTTGTAAAGCCATGCGCTGAGTATACATGGTGATTGGGTTCGCGGCAGGGGCAAGTGAGACTGGCATGTTACTGTAGCGGTTGTGGCTGGAGCTGGATGCCCGCGTATGCTTGGGCATGATATAGCCGTGCTTTGTGTTGCGGCGGAACACAGCGAAAGGGATATGGCCGTGTCTTGGACGTAAAACGAGGGCAGATTAACAATCGAGATGGAAGGCCTCACACCTCGCCTGGAGGCAATACCGCGAGAGAGCAAGAAAGAAAGAGAGAGAGGGAGATTGGGAAGGAAAGCGGCTCCAAGGAAAAAGGGAAGTTGTAGCGAATGGCGATGAAATCCGGAAGATGGTGAGGAAATTCGGCACAGGGATCTCAGTATCCAAGACGTCCAAGGAAATAAGGAGAAAGATGAGATAGGACTAGGAAGGAGGAGAGAGGCAGAGAGAGAAGACAAGAGAGAGAAAAAGAGAGAAATGCTCCGAGATAAGACAGAAAGTCGAACACGAAGTCTCGAGTAGGTCCAGAAGACGGATATCGGGCCTGACTTTAAGGAACATGGTAGCCCGGGTGGATGGACAAAGGCGCGTGTAAGCGCGGTTGTCAAGGCGGTATGATGATGGGCCTTTGAAACAGCACCTGTTGGCTCGACAAGAGTAGCAGAGCACCAGCCGGCGCCGCCATGAAACTCGTCTCGTGTGTCTGAAAAGGTGGAGGACATGCCTTGAAGCACTGGATATTGGTCGGAGAGGCTCTGAAGATGGGCGTCTGTCTGAAGTCGGGCGCGTAGAACTGGCCGGGTCTGGAGGGCGGCTACGATGTCCTTGGCGGCATCGGACGGGCGCCGGGGAGGGGTCACGGCAGAGGAAATGAGCATGACAAGGGTTTGGTGCGATTCCAGGCAAAAAAAACGCAGAGAATGCGCAGAGGCAATGAGACTGGCATTCATTTGTGGGTTGAGTGTGAGTAGGCGCCAGCCTTACCGCGGTGGGGGAAGGGGCTTATTACGTGCTGTTGTATTGTTATGGATATGTTCGTCTGTTCGTCCGCGGAGCATGCCTACGAGGCCGGGATCAATGCTTGTATCGCAACCTACGAGCAGCTTATCGCCTACATTACAGACTCATACTTACGCCGGCCCACAGGAGCGGAGTCGACACGCGCCAATGAGACAAAACGAAGACGGAAAGAGTTGGAAGGGCGACTAAAATTTGCGACGGAAGATGAGGCAGAAGACCTCAGATGTTTGTTAGGTATATGGAAGTAGTCGGCAGACGTCTATGCCCCAACCCAGGACGACACAGGCTGGAGCAGCCATTCAAATGGGATAGGCTAATTAGCCCTTGACGTGCGAAAGATCTCGCAGGGTTGAAACGCCATATCTTGTCGTGTGTATTGTTGCGTTCTTGATTGAGACGATCCGGCCAGGCAAGGAAGGTTTGGGACAGGGCAGAGGCGCGATGAAAGGAAGATGAGGCTTGACTGAAAATGTTTTTTTTTTGTCACAATATCACATACCAACAACGGTGTACCTGGGCACCTTACTTAGACGCGCGCCTCGATGTCCAGTGGGTCTGATGTCGTTGAAGCGCATCCACATATCCATACTCAGTATGGAGGGAGTACCTTATGTGGACAGGTGCTGGCCGGGGCCTACCTATGACAGGCCAGGCTTCAAATAAACCCACGCTAACCCAGTCTCGATCGACGTTGGGTCCCACGGCGGGCCGCCAACGGGTAGGCACACTGTACATAATGGTGAGCGCTGCTTTCTTGCCAATATACTATGGTAGGTATCCAAAGGATCAAGTTACACCCAACGAAAGGACAGTCATTAGATTAGACGAACCTACCACCTAGTATGGAAAGTCTTCCATTTAACTATTCCTTAGCAAGACTAGGTCAGCAGAAGCCATGAAATCAAGAGTCGGCGATGTGAACAACCGATTAGGCTGATACCAATTACAACGCCACATGGTCCAAGTATGCAATGTTTAACACCCCACGTGGTTTGCAATGATGAACTGTAAAAAGTGTTGTCTCCGTATTTTCCGAATAGCATCACTAAAAGTACCAACACCAATCAGTACAGCAGCAGATTGTTGGGGGTATAAAGTAATAATAAAACATATATAATTGGCGAGTTGCTGGTTAACTATCGGTTGCTAATTCTGGAAGGTGCGATTGCGGCACGTCTGCTCCAGCCTGAATCTACTGTCGTCCATTTAAGTCCACGTAAGAGAACTCACTCATTGTGCTTGGGGATATGAGTGGAAGAGATGACAGTAACAGAGGACTGGAAGGCTCCAAATGAAGGCAAGAAAGGTACATCCTACCTAGTGTGGTGCTTACCTAAAGGTCCTCTGCACACCTACCTAATAATACCTAGTTCGTGTGCTTTGGGCCTGATCAGACCATGCTGATTCATCATTCAGTATGACGTTATTTCTTCATTGACTACCTACCTTGGCCCTTCATCTGTATAGTATTAGCAAAATGATAGGGTGAGTGGGCTTGCATTGATTCAGTGCTACAGACCCAAATGTGACTAACAGAGCTTATTCACCCTACTGAATACCTTTCCTTTTGAAGGTAAAGAATGCCAACCAGGATAGATAAGGTAGACAAGAATGCCACTAAGCACCTGGCCTTGGTCCTACTGCATCCCCATACCCTCCTCCCCTCCCCTGCAACCCAACACCCTTTGATGGCTAAACTTTCCTTATCAATCTTCACCTCAAGTCTGTGTGCACAGGGGGTCTTCAGCTCCTCAAGGGAACTTTGGTTCAACTATCTACCACGTGCGCAATAGCAAAATTTGCGCTTGCTTCTCATCCTGCCATTCCTCTCTCTTCTGCACTTTCTCCTGCCACACTTGGTAGGGTTCATTGATCCTGTGTTTCTTCCCGTTACGCGTCTAACGTGCCTGCCTGTCTCATCACTCGCCTACCCAAGCAGTCACACACAGAAGCAACAGGCACCTGGTCCAGTCAGCATAATCACCCAGCAAAAACCACTTGAAAATTGCCAAGTTATTTCAAGGTAAGCCGCAGTATATTTCCATAAGTAAGAATCTTAATCACTAACTTTCAAACTACCTAGGATTTTCTTGCCCACCAACTACAGCTGCAAGCTTATTGCAGATTGCACACCTTACATACCAAAAGCTGTCCATCAACTCATCAACTACTCCAGCTTTGCCTACTACAGTGGCACAGCAATTCAAGATGGATGCTGAGCAGTCCAACCTCACCATGCTTCATGGCTTTGACCTCAGCAGCTTCAGTATTGCACACATCTTAAAATTTGCAATATTTGGATCTCTTTCTCAGTTCATCTTCATTTGGGCAGTAGCTCTTGTGGCGGGTTGGGTCGTCATCTGTGCTGGCCTTCGTTTCAAGCGCATCAATGGTCTTAGGAAGCAGCTGGGTTACACTGACCGGGCTTCACTGGCGCACATGACCAATGAAGATGCCCAAATCATCCTGAAAAACATCATAGAATTTGAGTTTCCCAAGTTCTACCTGTTGGCCCTTCAATTTGCCATCTTCAAGGTATGTTCTTGTCTGGCCTCTTATCAAGCCACAGAAAAGGGGTCCTAATAATCACTCCTAGACCTACGCCTTTGAGACAGTATCAAAGCTCATTGTTGCTACCAAGGAACTTGCTGATCCAAAGAATGCACACAAAAGGTGAGATGAAGATGTTGTTATCACTACTGGTCCTATCACCATCTCAATCCTGTCAACATCTTCACAGATGTCAGACAGTATAGGGCTACATACTGACAAGGCCTCTTCTCCATATAGATATGAGGATACTACCATCATCTTTGGCGAGTAAGTCATCTCTCCCTCTTCAACACTACTCTCCTTGCACCTAGCAGGTACGAATTTGACACTTCATCACAGGTTTTCTCTCAACCCACCCACCTCTGATCGCACCCTGAAGGCTATTTCCCGCATGAACTACCTCCACAGTCGCTACAAGAATGCTGGCCAGATCTCCAATGCCGACTTTCTCTATACTCTCGCCGTCTGCGTCACTGAGCCTATCCGCTTCATGCAGCTCTACGAGTGGCGGCCCCTGACAGACATGGAAGTCTGCGCAATTGGAACCCACTGGAAAGCCATTGGTGATGCCATGGACATCCGCTACAATGGCTATCTCAGCCAGGACTCGTGGGCTGATGGTATCGAGTTCGCCCACGACATCACCGCCTGGGCCAAGCGCTACGAGGTCGAGGCCATGAAGCCCGCCAAGATCAACACACAGCCGAGCTCCCAGCTCATGAACATGATGCTCTTCCACATTCCGACCTTTGTCAAGCCCTTTGCAGAGGAAGTTTTCACTGTCCTCATGGGGGACCGCGTGCGTGATGCCTTCGGGTGAGATATTCTTTTTCCTTCTTGCTCGAAAAAAATACAAAGCCCCCCAGACTACCAGGACGACAGCAGAGACAAGAACCCACTAACGTGATTACAACTCCCAGGTACCGGGAGCCTGGCATCATCGCAGCTCTTACCGCCTATTCAGCCCTCGTCGTCCGCCGCTTTGTTGTTCGTTACATGGTGCTCCCTCGCTTCGCCCCCGTCGTTTTCTTCTCCGAACCAGAGCCCAAGACTGGACGCATTCAGCATTACGACTATCTCGTCCACCCTTACTACAACCCCGTCACCCTCTGGTCCCGCTGGGGTCCCGTGAGCTTGATTACCCGTGCCCTGGGCGGCACCGTCCCTGGCTCGGACAAAATGATGCCGGACGGTTTCTTGTTCGAAGAAATTGGCCCCAAGGATAAGCTGGGCAAAGGCAAGAAGGAGCTGGCCGAGGGTGTAGACACGCTCAAGGCTCGTCACCGGGGGGGCTGCCCGTTTTCCGGCTAAAGTGCACCAACCCCCCCTTTCTCTCATCGCTTTATAGTCTGTTGGGCGGACAAGCAGGCAAGAACACCGTCTCCCATCCTTACGTATGCACGACCTTGACCTCTCCACGAGGGGGCGAGTTATGCACCCTCAAGGGCAACGGGACAGGCATGCATGCTAAATGTGTATTTACACTGAATTCGCGCAAGAGGCGGCTGGGCCCATCATCTCAGACGGCACCCATCTATGCAGTAACGTTGCCCAAGCTGCCTGTTGGGCACTTGTCCAAGGCATCGAGCAAGTAGTATACACAAACAGATAGACCAAAACAGTTTCTCTTCACACAAGGTATCCCCCACCCGATAGCGACACGACGGGAGTGGGACGACCACAGCTTTCGTCGCTGCGGGGCCCACTGCTGGATGGCTGCAAGGGAACAACGCTGCATTCGGCCATGCTATCGTAAACTCATTACCTCCACGCTCCGCCGCTTTCTCATCTGCCCGATTCTCCTTCAACGTCACTCATGACCCGGCGATACCCAGTCCCACACGACCCTGTCCACCGTAGGGCCCTACACCCCCACTGATGCTGGTGCCGGAATTGGTGCCGGTGCGCTCGCGCATGCGTCTGCCCTCCATGAGACCACGCAGTCCTCTCTTTTGAAGTCCGATCACGGAGCTCAGCTCGCCGCTCCAGATCTCGCGGGATCCTCCACGCTCAGAGTCACCAATTTCGGAGCTCCACTCTGATCCGCTGACGCTCGTCGTGGCGCTGAACTCATCACTAGACGGCCGCCCCGACGACATGGCCGTATTGATTCGAAGGTTCGCGGTGCGAGAAGAGAGACCCTGTGCATCCGTGGCGCTGCTACCGTTCTGGGAACCGTCTGAGCCGTACATGGGCGAGCCCATGGCGTCGACCGGGACAAAGAAATTAGGGTTCAAGGTTCCGTCGATACCGCGACCGCCACCTGCAGCCATTGCCGTCGCATTGAACACAGCAGCGGCGTTCCTGGAGTCCAAGAGGGCGTGCAGACGTTCCACTACAGCCTCGAGTAGACCGTCCACCCGATAGGGACGTGCAATTTGCAGCAGCGAGCACAGAATTGGGGGCGTGCAAAGGGGGGAGGATGGGGGCGGCAGAGATGAAGTGTATAAGAAGTGAAGGAGGGCTTGCACCGTGAGATAAGTGTGGGGGAGGTATAGACACCGGGGTCGCGAGTTGGGTGGCAGAGACCTCGGAGTCGGCGCTGAGTTGATGCTTGTGGGATCACCACCACCGGAGCCGGAGATAGAGAATGACGCCGCCGAAGCACTTGTGGGAGCCGTGCTCGGGGGCTTGGCCGACGAGCCAGACGACAACACCGTGCTTGTCGTGGAGGTCGTACTCTCGACCGTGTTGCGCGAAGGCGTGATGGTCAAGGTGGAATTGCGAACGGCGTTGCCAAGTCCCGAGCGAAGGGTCATAGCATCGCTGCCGTCTTGCGTCGCCGTGCCTTCGCGTAGCAGCTGAACAAAGTACGGGCCCCAACGCCGTGCCACGATCCTCGAGTTGATGGGTACCCTCTCGCCGTGCAGACACAGAATATCCATGTCGGAAAGCTCACGTAATGCGAGCGCCTTCTCTCCTAGCTCTTCTGAGGCCCTGGAGTGGAAGCGGCCGCCTGCTGCAGATCCGGCTTTTCGGGCCAAGCTTAGACCGGGGCCGGTCCACGGGCTGCTGGCCGATACGAACCCAGACATAGGCGTCGTCTTCCTCGGGTTATCGTAGAACCCAAACGCTTCCAGTTCAACCATACACACGTTGGAGAAGTTGATGCGTCGGTGATTGTAGTCGTCGACTAGGCTCCGTTTCCGGTTCCCGAGTATCACGAAAGTATTCCTGCGATTCCATAGCACGCCGCGGTTCCAGCTACCTTGGCTGAAGACAGCACCGCCTGCATCAATACGTGACCAAGTCAGCGTCTTCAGATCCAGTGCCCACAGAGCGTATTCTTGTTTCGACGAAGTGAGATATGTGCCGCTAACAACAAAATACGTGTCGATGACGCCGCCGTTGGGAAATCGCAGTCCTGGGGGTGAGTACGACCCTGACATGGGCTTTTCTGTTAGAGTACCGTCCGAAGACCTGATCTGGAGCTCGAGCTTGACATCCAGGAAATTGTAGTTGGAGTAGATGAGCATTGAGGAGCCAGGTTCGCGGGCTTCCTGGCTGATACCGCCCTCGCGCTGGAAACCGTTCAGGCTGGATTTGCCAATGCGAGCCGTCACTGAGGGAGGGAGAGGCGCGACGACGCTCCTATAGGCGCCGCAGCTCTTATCCAGGGGTTCGATCGCCGTCCACTTGAGGCTGCGCAGGTTGAAGACACTGATTTGCTCAATATAGACGTTGGCGCCATCCTGGCCGCCAACAACTACCATCTCTGCACCGCCAGACCCGTCGATACTGATACCTATCCTCCCTTCGTTCGGATTGCCCGATGACGGGTTGTGTTGCAAGGCAGACAATGGTGCTTTGTGGGACGTAAAGGTGGCCGAGGTTGGCAGAATGCACGCGCAGTGCGCATACCGGCCTTGGGGGGCATCCGGTGTGGGTATGTATGTCCATTTCCGCGTGGGCACGTCGTAGATGTGAATGTCAGACATAACCGTGACCTCGGGCTGTTGATCAACCGAAGCACCCGTCTGGTTTGGCGTCGGTGACATGCCGCCGTAGCAGACCAGCTTTGTGTCACCCAGCGGACACATGGAGTGGAAATATCGCGGAGGGGGTATGTCGCCTATCGTCTCCAACTTTGACCAGTGGCGGCGGATGAGGTCCAGCTCGTACAAGTCCGACGTTAGAGGCGCCGGGCGACTGCGCGACAGAATTCTGCCTCCAAAAACGTAGAGCTTGTCGCCCAGTATGGTTGTCGTCGCTCCCACGAGCGGATGCGGTTCCCTGCCGGTTGTGCGGTGTACGTTGCACATGAGACCTGATAGATGGGCCGAAGATGCCGTGGGCGTGCTGACGGCGGAAGCAGGTGGTCTGTTGTGGTTCGAGGAGGGGGACGGGCCTGCCGACAAAGGCCCGTTGCTCCGCGGAGTCAAGTTGTCCCTCATATCCTCGGCGCCGTCCTGTCTTGAAGAGCTCGCCAAGCTGCTTTGACTGCTGGCCATGTCTGCATCGTAACCGGATCCGCCTGCGTACATTTGGGCTCTTTCTGCCGAGACACTGGAGTCCATTGTGCTCGTCCGGCTCTCGTTGTCGTCGGCGGGGCCTTCTTCGATAGCACCCAGACTTGCGTAGTTATACTGGCTAGCGGCGGGCGGGGCGTCGGGGCCCGTGGGGGAAGGTTGAGACGGTGGCGGCTCAGGAAGAGGTTTTGCGAGACTGCTCTGTAGACTCAGACTCCTCCCATGCTGAAGGGGGCGAGTGGTCTTGGACGAGCTCGGAATGGGCGTGGGGGAGGCTGACGCGGGCGGCGAAGGAGATGGGCCCAGACTCGGCGATATACTCTTGAGGCCTAAGTGGGACAAGGACGGTTGTCGCGACAGCTTGGACGACTCGTCTCTGCTCGGAGCGAACTTTTTGAAGCCTCGATAGACGCCCGAGAGGATGTCGGCAGGGGACTTTCCGGGCGGAGACCGGTCCTGCTCCGGCTCCGAATCGGAAAAGCGAGAAAGATCGCCCTGGGTGTTTGGCTGGTTCGAGGTCAGTCCCGGGCCGGACATGGCGGCGCGTTCCAAGCCCCCAGACTAAGTGAACGAGTACGAGGAGAGCAACGAAGGCAGAAGAGGTCTGGAGGTGGGACGGAGAGGGGGAGAAGGCTCAAAGGCTCAAGAGCACGGCCGAGGCGCTTTCCATGCAGGGCGAAAGAGAGGGAACAGGTTTAATTGGCGGCAAGAACTGGTGATGTTTGTGTTCAAACAGTGCAGGCAAGTCTGGTGATGGCTTGTCGTTGTTTTCAAAGTTGGTACTTTGAACGACCAACTTTGAGCGAACGGTCAGGCCGGAGAGGAGAATGGAGAAAAGAGGTGGAGAGAGGGGCAGGGCAAAAGAAGAGCGGTGGAAGAGGAGAAGCGAAGGTGGGCAAAAAAAAAAAAAGGAGAGCGGCAAACGCGACGCCTATGGCAAAAGATGTTGAATTGTCCACGATAACCAAGGCCGCAATGCAAGTAAGACACAGGACGAATTGTCAGAACAAACAACTGGCCAGGAGCGAGACCAAGACAGAGCCAGAGCCACAAAGCAGCTCAGATGGAGGAGAAGAGAAGAAGGCGAGGAAAAAAACCGAGAGAGCTACACCAACGTAGCTGCTACACCACAGAGCCCGCTGCCCTGGACCGAACGGGGTCCCTGGATCAAGCGACTCAGCCAAGGATCATTCGGTTACGCCTGGCCTGACTCTCTGGGGCCCTTGTCTGGCCTCAGGTGGATGACGACGGGTACGGACGGAGAGCTTTGCGAAGCGAAGCGTGCGGTGTCGAGTGCGGATAGCGATTCAATGGATGAAGTAGGAAAGCCAAATCGGAGGGCGCAAGTGCAGGCGATGCCATGTGTTTATGCTTGTGAAGTGGTAAAAAGCCGATGGTGATCCTGGCTCGTTTCAACGGCCGATGTTTGCATCTCTCGACTGCCTTCAAACGGCTCTCCTTCCATCGGCTCGTCTTGCTGTGCCGTGAGATGCCAACTGTCCTCGCCTTCGCGTCTTCTTGATTTCGCCGACCCTTCTCCGCTTCTAGAGCGGCAACGAAGGGGTTGGGCGTGGCGTTGACGTGGGATTGGGATTGGGATTGAGATTGGGATTGCGACCGCAACGGCAGCTGGGCTGGACTTCCTAGCTCACCCGCTTGAAGTAACAGCAGAAGAGGCCTGGGAAGAAGAGACTTGACAGTCTTGTCCTACTCGTTTTGTGCATGCGCGACAACGGCCTCTCCGTTTTCTGCACAAGCTCCCCACAGTTGGCAGCAAGCGGCGCACAAGAGATAGAGTGGCAGGTGGGCTCGGAGTGGAGGGCCAAATGGGACAGGATGGGGATGAGAATGGTGATTAGGAATTAGGGGCAGGACGAGCGGACTGGGGGGTAAGAGGGTCGGAGGGCAGGGTCACAGGCGCGAACGGAAGAAAAGCTGGACAAGTCAAAGAACAGACTCACAATATCTCAAGACGCACCGAGGGGTAAATACAAGCAGCGATGGATCACGGTTGCTGTGGACTGATGAAGGCGATGTCTACGCCGACGATGGCGATGGCGCTGGCGCTGGCGATGGCGATGGCGATGGCGATGGCGATGGCGATGGCGATGGCGATGGCCACTCGCTGGAAATACCCTCTCGGCAATCGTCGAGGTGGTGGATGTGGCTGCTGCTGCTGCACTGTGCGCTTCCGTATACTCCGTATTGAACTTTGGGTTATCGGAAATGGGGTTTAGATGGGCCAAGCACGCGTGATTACAAGGAGGCGAGGCGAGCGTCGATCGAGGCGGGCGATAATCGAAGCAAAGCCTGCCTGCCTAGCTGCTGGTTTGAGTTAAATGCCTGGTCGCGTCGCTTGCTGGCGCGGCAAGTTAGGAGGCTTATCCGCGTCCTTATCCAAGGAGAGAGCAGCAACGACAACGACGAGGAGCGGCGAAGGCGAAGACGACGACGACAATGAGTGGAAGTGAGATGGCCAGAAGAGGCGAAGGGGGCGCAGCGATCAATCGTGGTGGAGAGAGATGTTGACGGCCGATGAGTGATAGAGAAGCATGGAAGCGACAAGGCCGTCGGACGATAGGACGGCACGGAGGTCCTTGGCTGGGTAAGGTCTCTTTTCAGACGTGGAATCAACAAGTATCGGCTCGGTAGTTCCCGTCCAAAGGCAAGGCAGTCGCGTGGTAACAATTGGCTGCCTACGTACATATCCGTACAAATAGTCTGCCCTGGGTAAGGTGGATAGGGAGAGGCACGATGTAGGTACGAAGAGGAAGGACCTACTACCTACTGTAGGTAATGAATGAAGAGAGCCATGGGCACACCTCATGCTCCAGCGGGATGGGCCATGCTAGGCTGCCTGCATACACACGACCGACACACCCACCTTACCTACCTAGGTAATGTACTGGTACTGACGAGCTCCGTCCTTCATGATTCCAAGCTGCAACGACTACGCAGGGCGGCTGTCCCTACCTGTCCGGTGCAAGTACCTGTCAGAAATAAGCCATGCGTTTATACGTAACCTCTACCTTACCTATCGACTAGCTAAGGCAGCTAGATATTCCTATACTAGATTGACTCCAGGGCAAGCGCTGGAGGAGGGAAAGCGAAACCCGGCATTTAACCATGCTTTACCCAACATTCAACTATCAGCCAGTAGGGGTTGGTCCTAGTAGTATTTGACTAATTATAGCTAAGTCGACAGTAGCTAATCAGAGAGCTGGAAGCTGCGATTGTTTCCTGTAAAGAAGCTATGCAGGCTCTGCTTAAAAAGAAGCTACGCAGGCTCTACTTAATTAAGCTTGCATAACTAAATATATCAATTATATTGAAGTATCTTATAGATCTTAATTACTAAAAGTACTTAGTAATATAGTAATTAATCCTGTATATAATTAAGTTTGAATAGTATTACTTATAATTATATTTTAGTATTATAAATATTAGTCTACTAGTTTTACTACTATTTCTAAGAATTTTACTTGAGATGGTAGAATTGTATTACATGTAATTAGGGGGCAAAATCTAGTATATATTATATGTAACTAAATATAGCTATATATACTACGTAAAGCCTTATTTCAAGTAGTTTAAATAGGATAAGACTTATAGAAATAGTACTAACGCCTAAAGTTTAGTTAGTATAAACTCTACCTCTTAAGTATATTATTCCTAATATACCCTTCTAGCTTTAAGAGTTCTACTTATAGGCTAGTTTTTTTAAATAATACTAGTTAAATCTTCTATTTATATTTTATAAGAAGTTCTTTTTATTACCTTATTATTCTTATTAAACTTCTATTCTTATAGTAGGAAGAATAGTACTATTTATAAATTATTTAAATACTTCTTATTAACTAGAAGGTATTTCTAGTATTCTTAAGTTTTTGATTTAATCTTATTATTATTATAACTTAAGATCTATAGATCCTAATTAACTATTAAGGGTTTTATTAAAGTTTTTAAATACTAGAAGTTCTTCTTAAAATTCCTCTTCTTATTATAACTTCAAATAGTTTAATTAGTCTATTATATTAATCTAAATAATAAAAGTATTAAACTAGTAGTTTTAGAAAGACTTTATAAAGCTATTAATTATAAGGTTTCTTAAAAGTATATATTTAATTTTAAAGTATTTTTATATAGCTTCTTATCATAATTAGTAGTTATAGATATTTATATATTATAGTTTTATATATAGTTATACTATTTTAACAATTATAAAGCATATTATATACTAGTTATTATATTAGATTTAGATAGTAAGGTGAAGCTTATATATCTTACTTCTATTAAATATATTTATTATAAAGTCTATTTAATATTATAGACCTTAGTTTTAAGGTTTGTATAGGATGTTACTATTAGGGCTCTATATAACTACTACTTCTTAGTCTAGTAAAGAGTTTTCACCTTAAGTATAAACTCTTTGAATTTATTATAATACTATTAAGGTATTATTAAAATATTTCTTATAACTAGTTTCTAATATTAATAAACTTCCTATTTAAATTTAACTTAATAATAAATAGTAGACTATATAATAGAAATAGAAAATAGTAAAAAATAATAGTAGATATTAATACTATAGAACCCCTAGTAGGAATTCTAATAGACTAATAGTAGATTAATTTAGTAGAAGATAAAAACTGATTTTTCTAAGAGGTTTTTATATAGTTTTAATAAGATTATAAAGTAGTTCTATAAGTAATATAAATATCTTATGTAAAGAGGAAACTACTCTTTATTAATTTTTTTTTAATAATAATACTTTCTATTTTCCTATATAGAAAATAACTATATAATATAAACTAGAAGTTAATTAGGTTTTTATTAAGAGATTAAAAGATTTCTAGTAATTTTTATAGATGAGCTTATTACTTAAGGTTTAGATATAAGTTAGTAATTTTTATATGATATAGGAGTTTTAGTATAATTAGAATATTAATATATTCTTTTAATATCTTACTAAGTATTATAAGAATTCCTATTACAATACTTAGGTTTTTAAGAAGATTTACTACTTCTATTAGAAACCTAAAAAATATTTACCAAGTTTTTTATTAAGTTTAAATTAGCTATAGGGTAAATAGGGGGATACTTTCAAATAAGAGATATATAGCTAAATTACTTCTAACTAGCTTTCTCCTATTAAATTTAAATAATTACTATTAGTTAAAATATTACCTAGATAGACTATTATACTATAGTTTAATATTACTATATAATTATAATAGATTTTGAGATTTTTAATATAGAGTTGAAGAATTATAATAAGTTATAGCTTTTAATTTAATTAGAGTTAATAGTTAATTAGAATAAAGATATATAGACAATAAGTATAGAAATAGTTTAAACTATTTTAATACTAGTATACTACTATTATAATACTACTTTTTCTTACTATAAGAAGCTAAATAGATAAATAGTTATAACTAGTAAGCTTTAATTAACTCTTATTATAAATATATATAAAGTTTATTAGATAGATTTTTTAGTTATATAAGTATATATATAAACTAATACTTATATATATTATAATACTAAGGATTATTTTATTACTAAATATAAGCTACGCCCTACCTATCTACTAGTAGTTTCTAATATTAATATTTAGGTTTTATAGTTAGATAAAGGGATTATAGATAATAAGGAAAAAACCTAGTCTTTTAGAAAAGACTTTTTAAGAAGTAAGTTAATATTACTATTAATAATAATACTATAATAATAGATAAAACTAAAGAGATATAGAGATAGATAGATAAGCTATTTTTCTTAATTTCTATACTAATAAATAATAAGTATTATATTTCTGTGTAAGTTAATAGTAGTTATAATTATTATAGAGTAGTTAGTAAGGAATTTATATAATAGTAGGATTTTATATTGATTATATTACTATAATTATACTAATTAAATATTATTTTAAATACTAATTAGGAAACTTATATTATTAAGATAGTTTAGATATATATTAATTTAAATAGTTAGATATTTAAAGTTTTATTCTATATAATCTTAAGAATAATATACCTAGTTATTTTTAGGAAGTTATAGTTATAATATAGAAAGGTTATTTTAGATTTTATAAGAAATAAGTTAAAAATAAGTATAATTAGCAATCTAACTATTTGGACTATTAGTCATATACTAAAAGAAATATATATAGATAGATTTATAGATCTTATTAAATTACTAGTTATAATACTTTCTAATTTAAAAGAAGGGGAATATAAATAGTTAGTAACTAATTTAATATAGATTAATATAGTTTTGATAGCTATATTACTAGTTATATTAGAATAGCTAATGCTTATATTACTAGCTATTTATACTTTTTTTATAAACCTATTTAATAAGAATAAGGCTTCTAGCTTCTTATTTTACTAGGGGTTTCTTAATTATTATACTTATTTTAAAAAAAACTTAGATAAGATTAAACTAGACTTATTATAAAAGTTACTTTATAATATACTAAAGAAATATTTCCTTAAGATTTAATATTAAGTTATAGACTTAATAGATAAAAGTTAAGTCTAAACTAGCTTATTTATAACTAGGATATTTATCTTCTTTATTAGAAAACCTAGGGAAAAATAGTAGTTTTATATAAATTATTAAGTTTTTAATACTATTAGTATTTATAACTATTACTCCTTACTATTAATTAAAAAGATATTATACTTATTATCTAAAGTAATATAATTTATAAAAATAGATATCTAAGTAGTTTTCTATAAGATCTAAATTATAAAGAAGAATAAGTATAAAACTACTTTTTAAATATATTTTAGTTTAGTTAAATAGCTTATTACTCCTTTTAAACTAATAAGTATATCTATAACATTCTAGTACTATATTAATAGTATATTTTAAAGTATTCTTAATAATTTTATTATAGCTTATTTAGATAATATTTTTATCTATAGTTATAAGTTAAAGAATAATTATAAGGATAAAGTTAAATAAGTTTTTAAATAATTATAAGAAGCTAGTTTATATTTAGACTTAGAGAAATATGAATTTTCTATAAAATAAACTAAGTATTGAGGTTTTATTATTAAGGTAGGGAAAGGTATTTATTATAATCCTGAAAAAGTTAAAATTAAATAAAAATAAGAAGTTTTAAAGAATATTTATAATATCTAGAGTTTTTTTAGTTTTATAAGTTTCTATTATAATTAAATTAATTACTTCTCTAGTTTAATAAAACTTCTTATATAGCTAATATAGAAAGAAATATTATTTTATTCGGATACTATATATTAATAAGTATTTAAAATACTATTTCAATTATTTTATAGGGTATTTTAATACTCTCTCCTAATAAGGTTAAAATGATATAATAGAATTAAGGTTTTAAATATAAATTTTTTAATTTTTCTAGGTTAATTTTAAAAGTAGAAATAGGTTTTCCTTAGTACTCTTAATTTATTATATATAGATAGAAGAGGGTTAAAAGGGGGCTATATAAATAGAAGATACCTATTAGTATACTACTAGTGAATTATTAGATAGATATATTATATTCTAGAGTACTATATTACTAATATTATAGAACTAGGTAATTATAGTTATATTAGTATATAGAGTTTACTTAGGAACTATCTACTAAGTAGTAAGAATATTCCTATTAGAAGTTTTAATATAGATATAAATGGCTAATTATATAATAAAGAGGAATAATATTTTATTATACTAAAACTAGGTCTAAATCTCTAAGTATAAGCTGCTAATAACTATAATTTTCTAAATAATTTATAACTTTTTAGTTTTAAACTATTTTAATATTAACTTAATATTTATAGTATTCTTATAGAACTAGTATTAGGATAGTATATTAAGAGATATTAAATATTTTATTTAAATTTGTAATATCTGTTAATATTTATATAAAGGCTATAGGTATTACTAAGGCTTACTATAACTCCTATTAATTCTTAATAAGTTTTAATTATGGATTTCTATTAATTTTATAATAGAGCTATTATCTAGTAGAGAGGGGAACTTTAGGTTTCTAATAGTAACTATAGATTAGCTATCTAAATATATCTAATTAGAAGCTATAATATTTATAGCTACTAAAGTTTATATAGAGAAGTTCTAGGATATTTAGTAGTAGTTCTATAGTTTCCTTATATTAATTATTACTAACTATAGCTTAGATTAAATTAGTATGTTTTAGATAATATTATATTAGTTAACTGAAGTATAGTAATTATTATTAATATTATTCTACTTCTAAATAAATAGTAGGATATAAAGAGTAATATTTAAGATTTAAATATTCCTATAAGTATATATTACCTTCTTATAACTAGACTAATTAGCTTATCTTATTATATACTAATTAGTATTAAATAATAAGGATTCTTTAGTTATTAAGATTAGCCTAAATAAGTTTTTAAATAAATTTAATATTATATTTATTCTATATTTTTTAATAATAGAATAAACTATTTATTCTAATTTAAAATAAGCTTTAGTATTTTTATCTTATCTTAAGAATAATGTTACTATAGCTTAAGTAATAATAATATATATATAGTAATATAATGAAATAGGTATTAATAAGATATAATAAGTAGCTAAGAAGTTTGAGGTTAGAGATAAAGTATAATTATTACTAAAATATATTAAAATAAATTAGTTAAATAAGAAGCTTAATTAGATAGCTTCTAGATACTAAGTTATTAATATACTAAACTTATTAAATATTATATTAGACGTCTCTATAAGTATATACCTAATATTCTATATTAATCTTATTAAGTAGGTAGAAGATAGCTTATTACTATTATAATAAAATATAGATATATATTTTAACTTTATCTTAATCTTTATTAAGAAAAATAGTAAGACTTATGAAGAATATAAAGTTGAAAAGATACTAGTAGTGAAAAATGCCTTAAGATAGAGCTATAATTATAATATACTAATCAAGTAGAAAGGTTATAATATTTTAATATAAGAGCTTTTAGAGAGTTTTACTAATGATAAGGTTATATAATAATTTAAGTTATAATATAGAAATATTAGGGAGAGTAATAGACTAATATTAATTTATTAATAAATAAAAAGCTATATAGGTTGTAAATTAGGTAATATAATAGCTTATAAGAGATATATATAAACTATTATAAAACTTACTTTTTAAATACTAAATAGATAAATTAAGTAAAAGGATTAATATTATTATATTCCCCCTTATACTCCTGGAAGTCTTCTTTTCTCTTATTATTATTTTATTCTTCTTCTTCTTTATTATTAAGAATAATAATAGGTAGTATTAATTTAAAAGTAGGATATTATTAGTATTAATAGGAGTTAGTAATATTATAGTAGTAGTAGATAGGCGAGCTAGTATTAATAGGGCTAAGGATGTAGTTATAGTATTAGTAGGGTATAATACGACTACTAGAACGTATTATAGTATTTTACTATAGGAAAGTTAGTATAAAGATAGTAGGAGAAGGAAGGGGGAGGGACTTACTATTATCTATATAATACTACTAAAGCCTATATAAAGAGGGAAGAAGGAGGCTTCTTATAGATTAGTAATAAGAAAAATATAGTATAAGATTACTTAAGGTGAATATAGTATGAATTTTCTTATTAATAGGATTATTTAATATTAGTAATATCTAAATTTTCTTATTAGTAGGGCTATCTAATATTAATAATACTTAGGGGAAGTATCTTAGATAGATTTTTCTAATTAGTTAGGTTGGTTTAGGTAACTAGATATTATTAGTATATTATTAAAACTATTAATACTTAATATTACTATAGTAATAAGGTAGAAAGATAGTAAGAAGTATATTATAAATTTAAGCCTTAGGGTTTATATAAGATATTACTATTAAGGTTCTATATAATTATTACCCCTTAGTCTAGTGAAGAATTTTCACCTTAGGTATAAATTCTTTAAGTTTATTATAATACTATTAAAGTACTACTAAAATATCTCTTGTAGCTAGCCTCTAATATTTTAAGTATAATAATAAAATAGCTAGTAAAAATAGCTTTTTAAATAGTTTAGAATAGTACTCAAAGCTCTATTTTAATTATAGAAGTAGTAATAGTATCTTATTGATTAGTTTACTATATAATTAGATTTCTAAAGAAATATATAGTATATATTTAAGAGTTCTTTTAATTATTATTATTATCTATAAAGCTAGTATTTATAACAACTATAAAGCTATTAAATAGATTTCTAGCTTTATAGTTAAATTTAAAGTAGAAGCTCTTCGTCTTGTTAAAGTATTATACTATTTATTTAGTTTTTATATAGTAATTATCTAAGGGGTTTTAATTAGAATATAATAGTTAGCTTGCGATATAGGTAATATCTGGTCTTATTATAATTATAATATAATTAATAAAGCTAATGTTTTATTAATAATATTCAATTTCTATATAGACGGTTTAATTATATTATAATAGGAGTTTTTTAGTTTTTAGACGAGGTTTTAAAGTATTTAATATACTATATATATTTTATAAGGTACTTCAGGAGCTTTTTAATATATATTACTTATAAGAGCTATAGCTATTATATTACTTAATCTTAAATAACTTTAATATTAAGAAACTACTATAGGTTTTTATTTTCCTTAAAATAATGTTTTTTAAAAAAATCTATTACCAATATAAGTACTTTAGATATATTTTCTAAGGGGAATAAGAATATATAATTCTTAATATCAAAAAAGAAGATAATATATTTCTTAAGTTAGTAATATAATTCTTTTATAATAAATCTAAAACTGAGGCATTTAAAGCTTACTTCTAAATGGTATTACTATAAGAGGGGAGATTTCTATAGGTTATATAGTATTTTATTAAAATAGTAGATCTTATTTAGTATTCAGTAATTTAGTAGTATTTATATATAAATATTCTTATTAAGTACTATAAATATAAAAGTATTAATTATATTATATTAGAGTAACTTGAAATTAAAATAGTTAGTCATTATTATAAAAGTTTGAAATAATATACTTATTAGAATAGTTATATAAGTTTTATAGTTATTTTATAACTATTACTCTCTATAGATAACTAATTAAATCTTAATTTTTAAGAGGTATTTATACTTATTAAGTTTATAAGTATAAATTTAGTAGTATTTTAATTTTTTTAAACTTCTTATAAAAGTCCTGTTAATCTTATTCTAAGAGTATAATTTAATATAATTCTTAAGATAAACCTATTTAGCTATTACTATAGTTTTAATATATAGATAAATAAGTATTATAAAGTAAGATATAAGTAATAGTAATAGTTTCTATTATAAGAATCTTAGAGTAAGAGGTTTTATTCTCTTATATTTTAAATATTTTCTAATATCTAATTTACCTTATAGTTAAAGTTTATTATTAGAAGTTATAATATCTATATCTTAGAATCTTTAAAAAGGTTAAATTCTTAGAATTCCTTTTAGTTAATTATTTATATTATTCTATAGTTATAAGTAGAAGTATTTTAAAGTATTTTAAAATAACTAAAGAATACTAGTTAAAAAAGTAATTTTAAATAAAGATCTCCTAGTAATTCTAATATAGTATTTTATCTATTCTTTATATTTAATTCTTTCTAAAGATACTTAAGCTTCTTATCTCTCTATAATCTTATTTACATAAATAAGATTATAGAAGAATATAATAAGTAATTCTAGAGGGATTATTAATATAAACTTTATAGTTTTAAATAGTATTTTATAAGGCTCTAGAGTAGCTACTATATAGATATAAAGCTTTAAATTACTATAATTATTTCTTATTTTAATATAAATTACTTTATTAGGCTTTTTACTAAAGTTTAAATAAGTAGTTAAACTAACTTTAAGTAGCTTTATTATCATTATGTATTCTTATAATTAGTAAGAGACTTCATTAGAATTAAACTATTTAAAGTTATTTTATAAAGAAGTTGAATTCCTATTAAAAAAAGGGTTTTATTAAAAGAGATATTATGAGTTATTATAATTTCATTTTAAACTAGGTTTTATATTTAATATTAATTAATTAAAGTATAGCTAACTAAAAAGTTGATCAAAGTATGTTTTTTAAGATATATTAAATAGTTATATTTAAATTTTATATCTATAGTAAGAATAAAGTATTTATAGTTATAAATATAGAGGTAGGTTAAATCTAGCTTTATAGTATTATTTTTTTAAGTAGTTTTATAAAGTTTTTAGTATAGTATTTACTAGCTTAAAAAGTATATTAGTATTTAGTTATTAAGAAATACTACTATTTATAGGGTTTCAGGCTAGAATTTGTGAAATAGTTTACTTTTATACCTTATAGCTCTTATATATACTTTAATAATTATTCTAATATATTTAGTATTTCTATTTTAGCTCTAGGTATATAGAGTGGATAGTTTGAGGTATATATTTTAAGAGGTTAGATTATATTTAAGATTCTTATACTTGGAAATCTTATTATTATCTTTAAAAACTTTAATATTAATATCATACTAGTATTTAAGGAGTATAATAAAGCTTTTGAATACTTTTATAATAATAGTTCTAATATAGTTAATAAAGTAGAAATCTTAAGAGTAATTAGTAGTCCTATTTATAAGTATTAAAATCAAAGTATAATTGTTATAACCTTAGTAATAGGAGTAGAAGTTAAAAGTAATATATTTCTTAGGAGTAGTATATAAATATTCTTATGTTTTATATAGTAAATCTTATATTTTACCTTACTAATACTATAAGCTTTATATACTTTTTAAGTAAATTAATATTTATTATATTTTAAATAACTATTAGTAATATAAATACTTTATATAATTAAGATAAGGTAATTAAGAGGTTTTCTCCTAAGATATTCTAATTACTAATACTAGAGCTATTTATTATTTTTAGGAGCTTTTAAATAATATCTATAGTATACTACTAGTAGTAGTAATATTTAGAAGAAAGTTTATATTATACTAACTATATTATTAAAATAGTTAATTTCTTATAGAA
>AMCV02000021.1:264516-359807 GCA_000350065.2 Colletotrichum orbiculare MAFF 240422 | reverse complement strand
ATCTAAATTAAAGACAAAAGAGTTTTAGAGAGGGTATTACTAAGGTTCTTCTTTATAATATATTTACTATATAATATTATAACTATTTTAATTAAAAGGCTAGTTATATAATTATTATTACCTAAAAATTTGAATTTTCTTTAAGAAATTTAGATCTAAAGCTAGTAATTATTTAATTTTCTCTTTAGTTGAAATATTTAATATTTAGCCTTTATAAGCTAACTAAAAGTATATATAATAATAGTATACTAAAGTATAGCTTAGTCTATATTTTAGAAAGTATAGAAATTTATCTGAATTCTAAAAGTATCTCTTATTACTTTAAGAGTTTGAAGTAATAATTAGAACTTCTATAGTAGTATTAAAAGTATTATAGCTAATCTTATTATATAAGAGGATTTTAAAGAGATATTAGATTATTTTTATAATAGTTAAAATAACTTTATTTAGAAGTATAAAGTCTAAATAACTTTAAATTATAAATATATAATTTTATATATAAGATTTATTTAATAAGAAGGTTAATAAAATTATAAAATTATAAACTTAAAGTATTTTAATAATAGAAGGAATATAGTTAACTATTTAAGTTTTATATATAATATCTTATTACTTCTAAAATTATATTTTAATTACTACTCTTATAGTTAGGTGTTTAAATTTAGAAAACTAAAGTATCTTATAATATACTAAAATAATATTTTAAAAATATAAATTATTTATAATATTAGAATAATTATAGAAATTAGTAATTTATACTATTATATCTTCTTCTATATAGTAGTATTAATACTAAAGTATCTTATTTATATATTTAAGAATCTAAATTATTATATAAATTTAATTTAGTTATTTATATTAATATTCTAAAGTTTTTAAAATATAGAAACTATAGAAAGCTATATAATTTTTCAGATTTTTCTTTATAAGATATATAATATTTCTTATATAAACCTTTTTAATAATATCTATAGAAAATTATTAATCTTTTTTATAATTTATCCCTATAAGAATAAAGCTTTTAAGAATATCTAATTTAGATATTTTAATAACTTATTAGTACTTCTTAGTTTTTAGAAAGTTACTTAAGAATAACTTTTAAGAAGGTTTTAAAAAGAAACTTTAATAAATAGTTACCTTAAGGTTAAAATAGTCTTATAGATTATAAGTTCCAGCTTCTACTTAAAAAGTATTATATTAGATTAACTACTAATTAGCTCTTCTAAAAATTAAAAGAAAAGTATTTTTAATAGATATCTTTATATTTAAAATATATTAAATTATTATAATATATATATTTAACCTAATAGCTCTTTAGTATTATAAGACTCTTAATTATTATATATAATTAGGGGGTAAAGTCTAGTATATATTATATATAACTAAATATAGCTATATATACTATATAAAGTTCTATTTCGAGTAGTTTAAGTAGGGCGAAACTTGTGGAGATGGCGCCGGCGCCTAAGGTTTAACTAGTGCAAACTCTACCTCTCAAGCGTGTTATTCCTAACAAATTGACAAAGCCTTATGCTTTTAATTTCTATAGAAATATATGCAGTAGGCTATCCTCGAGCTACGTAGTGCCAAAATCTCCAAGCCACTAGCAAAGGAAGCAGAGAGGCGACTAAGTAATTGCCTACCTAAACATCTTACACAGCAATACCAGGTAAGGTAACCAAGGTATCCGTAGATGCTGAATATCTTAAGGCACCTTGGTCGTATATCTCTCCACGTACCTAGCTCCTACAAGATACAGACGAAAGTCGCGCGTGGAGAAACTCAGCATCCCTTGCGTACCTATCTACGGATACATCCAAGAGCACATTGGCAGCACTAAGGCCCCTACGGTGAAAAGTGCCTGACACCTACTCCGTACCACTCAAGGCCTCATGTACACAGAATGCATCGCTGAAATGTGCCTGCATGGACTCACAGTACGGTGTACCGTGGTGAGGTGGGTGCTGTGTCCAAGTATCCTTACGTGAAGCCTCAAAGCTGCATGGTGGGGCAAGCGCGCAATGACTCCCTGTGATGCTTCGCCTTCTTCACCTGCCGGACCATGTACCTCTTTCCAAGGTAGCTTACACTCAGATTCGGGATAATCGTCCCAGGGGCACTTTAACTGCGCTGAGGGTGTCTCTTATATAAAGCACTTCACCACGTGCGTAGCACTGCCTAATACCATGAAGTCTAGTTAGGTCAAGAAGACAAATGCCGGAGGAATTGTTATGGCTTTCCACCGTCGGGGTCAGGAACTTTTGGAGTGATGCACCTCCTAGGTACCTCAGGTAGGACGGCAGACGTATCTGCTTGTAAATAAGCAGAAACATCGGACGATCGAGTCGGGCAAAAGACCCCCCACCTTTTCTTTTTCTCCTCCTGCGCTACTTGGTAAGGAAGAGTTGATCAGGGTCCAGCAGAGTCTGCTCACCCGGTGTGTATATTAGGTCCCCTATCATGTATTCAGGTATGTGGACTCACCACAGTCTCCAGACGGCGCTTTCAAACCTCACGATTTCTTATCTGAGTAGGAGCAAGATGGCTTGGGCGGAAACATACAAGGCAAGAAGATGAGGCTCATGCCGCGCACTGTGCACCCAGTAATTGTTTCAAAGCAAAGTGGCTACGGCTACGATACGCTGTCGGTGTGGGAAATAGGTGGGAAGGAGGACGACGACAAGACAGGCACTACTGGAAGCAATCAGTATCGTCCAGCCTTGTATCACTGTCATTGCTATACGGATAAGGCTGCTCTGTTGGCAAATAGAATTCCGCGTAAAGTGTCTTCGTGTTTTCCAGGTCCTCCTCCGATATTCGGACACACATGCCTAGGAGGATGTCGAGCAAGTTCCCTGACTTCATCACCCTCTCGTCCTGTCCCTCGTCTACCGCATTGCACCGCGCCGCGCAACGCAACAGAAGAACAAGAAGAGAAAATCGAGTCAGATCCAAACCAGTCGTCGGACTACTGCAAGTGGCAGTGACACGTCGCACTGCACGTTAAGGAAGCCGGAAAACGTGGCAACCAGGCCCTTGTCGTTTGAAGGGTGCCAGTGTTTCGAGCCACCCCAGATGATTCCAGGGTGGTCTGTAGCAACACATGGCAACATCTCGCCCCAGCCTCTGTAGCTTGGTTCAGAATCGATCTCCGGCTCGGTTCAGGTTACAGGGCGACCTGCCGCGTGTCGAGCTGGGATGGTGCCTGTCTTTCGGAGGCTTGAACTGCCCCCGGCCGGTTCATCTTTTGCAACTGCAGACAGAGAGGCATTGAAGAATACGGAGTAGTGACATAGTCTTATCTCGCACTTCGCCCCTGTAGCCCTCAGATCCCACACCAAAGGGCAGTATCCCGTGTCATTGAATAATTAGCCTTTTGCATGATGGCACGACCGCTGGCGTTGCTTTCAAGGCATTGCAGGAAGACTGGGGAACGAAGTGTCATATCGCGAAGCACATTGATAATCATCTTGTTTGGACGTGTCTCGTTATTTCATACATTATTCAGGAAGTGTATCCGTACTTCTGCTTGGAACCTTTCCAAGAAGAACCGAGCAGCCAGTCGGCTAGCGCTGGTGATGAACCGCCAGGCCCAATCCCGGAAGCGTCCCCGGCGGCCCGGGCTGATGTCATCTTTCAGCCAAGGTACCCACGGAAAGCCGTCTTTTGAACTTGATTACTTGTAATGGTATTTGTAGTGTCGTAAGGGCCAGTAAGAGCATCGCTAAGTATGCACCAGCCCGCGTATGGGCTTCAAGGGCGTCGATTCAAAGCATCGAGGTTGTCTTGAGTCGACGCGAAAACCATGCCAGGGATCAGGCGTTGCGGCTCAGCATACTTAGGCAACAGTGGCCTTGTCCTTGGGTAAAGGGGTGAAGCGCAGGTAGGGCTTGACAATGCGGACCTCGGGGAAGAGCTCCTTGGCCTGCTCGGTCTTGATGCTGGGGTGGACAATGACGTCGTCGCCGGGGACCCAGTTGATGGGGGTGGTGATCTTGTGCTTGTCGCCGGTCTGAAGAGAGTCGACGATGCGGAGGACCTCGGCGGAGTTGCGGCCGGTGGAGGCGGGGTAGGACAGGATGGTGCGGATGGTCTTCTTGGGGTCGATGATGAAGACGGAGCGGATGGTGAAGGCGATTCCCTTCTCGTCGACGTTGGTGGTATCCTGGTAGTCGAGCATGTCGTAGGCGTAGGCGACCTTGCGCTCCTTGTCGGCGATGATGGGGAAGGAAACGCGGGAGCCGGTGACCTCGTCAATGTCCTTGATCCATCCCTCGTGGCTGCCGAGGGTGTTGGCAGAAAGGCCGATGAGCTTGACGCCGCGCTTGGAAAACTCGGGCTCGAGTTTGGCAAAGGCGCCGAGCTCGGTGGTGCAGACGGGAGTGTAGTCCTCAGGGTGGGAGAAGAGGACGACCCAGCTGTCGCCGATGAACTCGTGGAAGTCGATGGGGCCGTTGGTGGTTTCGGCTTTGAAGTTGGGGGCGACAGTGCCGAGTCGGAGCCTGCGATGGGACAAGGGAGGAATCAGTTCTTCTATTCCCTGTACGATCATGTGTGGGTGCGGCATGGAGCAGGCGAGAAGATGGAGGCACTTACGGGGCGGGACGCTGGTCGGCCATTGTATTTGATGTGAAGATGATTGAATAAGACAGGGTATCAGATGATCTGTTAAGACCAGGAAATCAGGTACTGTCGTATAATAGAAGAACAAAAGGCGGCAGCAGGAGGAGAAGGGATAAGCTGCATGTGCGTGCGGCGTGGGAAACTAGACAGACTAAATAGTTGTAGGAGGTGCGGGATAAGACAAGGTGGGAGCTTCCAAGATACTACATAGTACTAATCACTGCGCAAGGAACCCCATCTGCCGCCATTACATACAATGGATACCTTCCTTCGGGCCTCGCCTCGAACTCGTCCCGCGTCCGTTCCTTTCCATGCCCTTCTTCTCATGGTTACGGCCCTTGAGTTAAACCAGGTAAAGCTGGTTCTTGGCTTGTGGCTCTCGGCGCTTTAGAACACCCTGGCTATGAGCGCCTAGCCTGCGATAGCTTCTACCGCGTACATGGCCATTACCGACTGCTGGTGTTACTACTCATTCACCAGCGCCAATAAGTAATAAGCCCAAGGTCTTTTGGTGCCTTGGACGTGAATGAGGGGACGGCTGAGAGCTGCCCCGCGTTGGAGGGGCTTTTCTTTGCAGTTCCGTTTCGTTACCCCTCCATCACAGTTCAAGCATAGCTCCGATGGCGTGCTCGATTACATCATCCTTGGCCCAGGGCACATCATGGATGGCCTCGACTGGGTGAAGCATTTCCCACAGGCACGTACCGAGTAGGTATCTTGTCTAATTTTGTTGGGTTTAAGACGGCGTTGCTACAGGGCGTACACAGTAAGGAGAATAAGACTCATCTGCAACTATTCAAGGTATAGTAAGAAGGCACATACGCAGTAGGTTCACAAGCACAGTGAGATAGACGCATGGCAAGGGACGCCGAGTCAAAGTAATCTGGCAGGGTGCCCTGGGCTGCTTTTTACGATATGTACATCGTGTTCCGGTGTCTTCAACGCGCCTCATCACCCACCAATGCCCCCGGTACACATGTCCACGCCAACGCTCACCCCCACGTTCTCTAGCAATACCTCCGAGGATATTTCCAACGACAGTCACCTACCCTAGGCAATCAGTCTACTGACCTGAGCGGGGCACCTAGACATTCCATGAAGCACAGGTGTTGTGATTCACACAAGATGATGGGGGGGGCGGGGATTCGCTTTCGCAAACGTGAACATCGCCTACTGGAAAGTATTGCCTACAGACTGTGCGTACAGATGTAGACATGCTCGATGCCGCAGCTGACGGGCCCCTCCTCCGAACACGCCATGCTAATCCACCTGCCTACCCCGGGGCCTTTGGAGCACGCCATCGCCGACAACCGATCTCCGGACAAACTGTGAATCCCGACCTCTCCCGTCCCGCTCCGACTGCCGCCCGCTCGCCGTCCGTTTCCTCGCCTCGTATCCGGCACGCCTGGTACCGTCTTCGCGCCGTAATCCAACCGACGAGAAGGCCTCCTGCAGCCGTTGTTGCTCCGGCGCAGATGCTCCGCAGAGAGGCGCTCCATCAGTATTCGCTTGCACTGTTATGACTTCCTCCAGCATGGTGCCAACCTCGTGTCGCGAAAGTAGCGAACGTTTTCTCTAGACAGCTCGCAGGATCACGTGCTTCTCGGTGTGTCGTACGTAGTATTCAGCCTGAGACTGAATTTACCTTAGTTTAGGGTGACCATTGCAGCTTCAGCAGAAAACTTATCAGATCAGAGGCAAATCCGGCCATTCGCAGTTTTCAGGAACACATCAACTTTAGGGACAGACCTCTCGAAAAGCGTTTGTTGTGCTAGTATTGAGTAAGCAGGTAGAGGCTCAAAGTGAAAGTGGTATCTTGGTCGCGTTCAAATCAAAACCCGAGGCCGCTTATTCCTATAATTTGACTCGTCCAACGTTGAGTTCCTTCCAGTCCTGTTCGGAAAATGGCACGTATGTTTCGTCCTTCAGCCAGTATATTGCGCCGGCTTCTGCGTTGCCTGGTTTCACGCCCTGTGCCCGGAGACCGTGCTTCTGCTGCTTGTTGGTACCTGTCGTCTGCATGGCCTCGGGCGGCATGACACGCAGGAAGAGCGGCAGCGCATATTTGGGCAACGATAACTTGACGTGCTGAGCAATGCTGCGCAACAGCTCTTCCGAAGGCTGCCCCTCCAGCACGACGGCTGCACATCCCGCTCGGCCGTCGTGATGTGGCAACTCCACTCCATACACGTTGGCTTCTTGTACAGCGGGATGAGATCCGACCGCCTCACCGACTTCCTGCGTGGATACGTTCTCACTCTTCCACCTGAAGGTGTCGCCGATTCGGTCGGAGAAGTACAGGCGCCCCTCACAGTCCCAACGAACTACGTCTCCAGTTCTGAACCAGGCATCACCTCTGGCGAAGACGTTGCGCATGATCTTGGACTTGGTCGCGTCTGGGTTGCCATGGTAGCCTTGAAAACGGCGTTCGAGGTCGTTGGGCGAAAGCCTGAACATCAGCTCACCAGGTTCGCCCGACTTGGCCGGTTTGCAGAGTCCCGTCTTCCTATTTCTCCATGGGGCCTCGTTGTTCTCATCCATGACGGCTAGCGCGACGTCCATGCCCATGACGATGCTGTAAAGCATGCCATTTCTTCCGACGGCTCCCTTGGCAAAGTCGTTGCGACTCAGATTCCACGTGCCGAACGATCCCTCAGTGGCTGCGTAGAACTCGGCTATTGTGTCGATGCCGAACCTATCCTTGAACCTGTTCCAGACGTCCGGCCTCAGGCCGTTGCCGAATGCTGCCCGCACGTGGTGTTTCTGATCGAGGCACTCGCCCGTGACTGGATCTACTTGCGGCGGCGCCGCTAGCAGATAACGACAAGTTTCGCCAACGTATTGAATGATGGTCGCCTTGGAAGCGCGGACATCTTTCCAAAAGAGCTTTGTGGAGAATTTTCGTCCGATGCAGATTGTGCCGTTGGCTTCAAGAACATTGCCAAACCCCAGCAAAGCGGCGGAACTGTGGTACAATGGCATAGACTAAAGGAACAATTAGCGCTGTCTATAAGCCGCAGGCTAGGATGAGGGTTACTTACGGTGTAGAAAATGTCGTTTGTCGAATTGCTCGTGAATCTTGAAGTGAATACTCCGCCAACGATACACTTGGCCCAAGAGACAATCGCCGGCTTTGGCATGCCTGTGGTGCCAGAGGTGTATATGAGAATAGCCAAGTTTTGGTATTGGGATTCAGACCGATCCGAGTCTGGAGCGCGTCGGGGTTCTGTGGCGTCAATTTCCCTGTGCAAGGTGGCATCCAGGATAACAAAGTTTACCGAGTCGAGCTCGCTGCGGACATCGTCACCGACATTGGCGGCGACATTGGGGTCGATCAGCATCAAGGACGTTGTCGCAGCCTTGACGCAATGGGCCAATGGCTTGCCCGTGAGATTGTAATTGATGAAAGCCGGCTTCGCCCCGATTGACCAGAGGCCCAACCACAGAAAGATGAATACATCCGAGTTTTGGAAATCAATGGCGACAATATCCTTGGGCTTCACGCCGAACCTCTCCTTCAGCCAGGTGCCATACTTTAAGACCTGCTCATAAGTCTGAGCATACGTGTATGTTTTGCCCTCGAATATGATGAAGGTACGGTTCGCCGAGCCTCTGCTTTGCGCAGCTCGCTCGAGGACGTAAAACTGGTTCAGCCGGTCGGTTCGCTCGCGCCAGAGAGCAGACAGGGTCGCCGGAAGGGCGCAGGTGAGAAGATGCCTGTCATACCACAGCGATATTCTGGCGTTGATGTACGAGTAGGCCGCAACTGCAGCCGGAACTGCGAGCGACAGTGGCACTAAAAGTTGGGTAAACGCTTCGAGTCAGCGCGATGAGACCAACCAAGTAATATTTGTCTCTGTGTGGCAAAGTTGGAGAGACGGAGAGGGTGGGTGGGAGTGAGGCTTAAGCGCAGGCGCAGGCACAGGCACAAGCTCGAGGCTTGGCTGAGGTAATGATTGTCTACCTCCCCATCTCCCACCCTCTTTTCCCCATCCTGCGGCAGCTACGTCGTCCTCCTTGAGCAGACTTACCAGGCATTGTCACTTTGGCAGACTCACGCGGCCTCGCAATGAAGTTACTAAATTGAAACGGAGCAGGATAGTCGGTTCCGGCTCGCTGGCTGCTGCGCCAATGCGGCAAAAAGCAGAAGAAGACTAGCCAGGGTGGACGCTTCTACGGCCAACTGCAGTAGCTGCGGGGAGTTGGTAGACGTCTCGGTGTACGGACACCCAAGCTGTTGATGTCGTCGTCGTTGTCTTCGTCGTATTCTGCCAGTCTTTCGGCCTATTCGTTTTCCGGCTGCGCTGATGTCGAGCCGTGAATTTGCATCGAACCTCTGCTGGACAGTTTGTACCTCTGTATGCTGTTTGTCTCTCGGTAAGGTGAAGAAATCGCCAGGTGAGGTGACACTGGGAGAGTTGGGTGGGGGTTTTGGTGGAACGGAAAGAGCTTTCGGAGGAATTGGCCAAGCATCCACAGGGCGGGTGGGTGGGTTAGCTGGGATATTTGTAGCGAGGTCGTCGAGGCTGTCACAAGATTGAAAGAGCAGCTGGAAGATGAAAAAGAGTGTTGCCGTCGGTATTGGCTGTGTCGTCCCTGGTCTGGTCTACGCTACCTACCTGACACCATCCGTACAAGTCCGTACGCAGTAAGGGATCCATCCTTTCTTGCTCTCCCTTCCTTTCCTCTCTCTCTCTCTCTCTCTTTCGCACACCGGGAACATGGGACAAGCTACTGACATGCCAATGCCACCCTGCCGGCAGTCATTCTCGCTACAATCATGCACGGCACGACAGTACACGCCGCGACGATACGACCAGCCACGCCACGCCACGCCACGAGGCGAGAGACATGCCCCAAGAAGACAACACCACTCATGGCCGTCACTGACCGGACGGCGGAACGAGTAAGAGGTTTGGACGAGGGCCCCTTGCTGCGCTACAAGCATCTCGACTGTTACTGGCCTGACCGGGTTCACAACTTGGTTCAATTGCTTGTCTTGTCCAGCGAGTGGCGAAGAAAGTGCCGAGGAAGGCCAACACCGGCCGGCCAGTAGCCCCATCGTGCTGTGAATATCCGTGTAGCCGTGGGACTTTTGCGTCAAAATCTGCATCTGCACCTGTCCCTGGTTCTCTCTGCAGGCTTCGCATGGCATGGCATGGCATGGCATGACGTGAAGTCAACCTGGTCCGGTCTGGGTTGCTACTATTCTTGTATAAGCGCACTCATGTAAGCCGACATGGATTGTGATTCTGTGACGGTGCTGAAGAATCCGCGCCATCACCAGCGTCATTGCTAACAGTCAATACCAAGTTGTTGGAATATCCACACCGCATTAGGCGCGACAACGCGTCGAACTACACGTACTTACTATTATTACGCGATAGTGTGTCGTGCATTGCTTGGCTACGTGTGTACTTGTACGTAGTAGGCTTTGGCTGGCCACATTGCCCGTGACTGCTGCAGTTCTGCGCCAAGTTCCCTACCTTTCTTCGTACCTTGGACCCATATTACATACTGAGACGAGTACGTAGCAATTGGTGTCCAAGGCTGTGCGGCCAGAGAGCGGGAACCTCGGCATCTGGCGAAGCTCGTGCGCCGTATTAGTACACTCTACACACACACACACACACACACACACACACACACACACACACACACACACACACGTAGTTGGTTAGCGTCGTCGGTCCGGTCCCGGTCCCCGGNGTTACGTACTACTACTACACACACACACACACACACACACACACACACACACACACACACACACACACGATGGTTTGAGCTGCGTGGCCCCGTCCCTGGGAGCGGATGCGAGTTGCGATTTGCTGTTTAACGTCGGGGTCGGACCTTGTCTACTCCATCTCTGAGACCCTGGTCCGAGGCACACACACCCGCTGCGTCTCTTCTGTGGTTCCTTATTCCTTGCCCGCTTCCGCTGCAATGGATCTGCTTGACACAGTGTTTCGATGTCTTCGCTCTCTTTCTCTTTTTCTCTTGTTTGTGCCGAGTAAGTACGCCCTGATACGAAGGGCTTACCGAATTTGCTTGTTTCCGATGAACTCTGCAACCTGAAGAGTTACCGAGGACGAAGCCCATCGCGAGCGACTCCACAAGTCGTGACCTAGTCAGCGCGTCAAAAGCTTGCAGTTCGTAGCGAGCGAGACATTGCCTACTTCAGCGACCGGGCCGATGCGACGTGAAGCGATGCGATGCGTCGTGACAGGGTTCTGGCTGGGGCCCTTTGCACCATGGTGTCGTATCCGAGAGCGAGGTAGTCGGTCTTCCTAGGTAATCGAGGTGATTAGTGTGCGGATACGTAAATTAGCAACAGAACGGTTTGTTGTTCAGCCTGTGGAAGTAGTACAAGAAGAGCAGATAACTACAGGTAGGTGTATTGCTTTCGGGCTATATGATTCTGGACATGCTATGTAGGTCGTCGGCTGGGGCTGATCCTACACGCAGTGGTGCATATAGGGCGTTCCGAGGATCGTGAGTCCATCAGGGAGGATGGAGCTGCTGGTGTTCGCATTTCTCGATAATTCCAGTCTATTTACTTCATTGGATCCAAAGTTTGGAAGTACATGCATTTCCAATAGTATACTATCCAGTGTGGCCACAACTTTCGAGCTGATGACGTGGTGAGATGGATGTTCTGTATATGCCATCCGCAGCTGGACCGCTTGCGTGGAAGTTGCCGAGGTTTTGGTTCGCTAGATTTGGCATGTCTTCGTGACTGACGAGCTTATGCTATTCTTGGCGTCGTCTTCAGGTGTGCAGTACTTTACTGAGTACCTAGACATATCCATTCGTTCCATGTGTCCCACTGCAGACCTGCCCATAGCCAAGTGAGCGTAGAGACGGGGTTCAGCCACGACTACCGTCAGACTTGATCGATACCTATCGGAAGTGCCATCGCGAGAACTCCCTTATCTGATAAGATAAGATATCGCTGCTCACGGTCCATTTTGTGGGTACTTCGTTGACCTGTCGCATTGTTGGTCGGTCGAGAGAGCTTGGGGCTGAAGTGACCCCCATCCATCCTCCAGTCACTCCGTCCCGACGACTTTGCTCGCCGTCACTACCGGCCGTGATATACAGAATGCCGGGCCACGATGATGCGGACAGCCCTGTGGCCAGCGCTGCTGTCTCGACCGCAGACCGTGTTCCATCAATGTCCTCGCAGAACCCCCAATCACGCAAGGCGCCGCCCCTTGAGAAGCCTGCAGATGTCCGCCGACGTTCTTTCGTAATCCTCTCCTTCTGGGCTATTGTTCTACTGTTGGGCCTGCCGATTTGGTGGATGACTACGACTATCTATCGCGCCAACCTCCCCCTGTCTGGCATGCTCCAATGGGCAGACGGAAAGGTGCGCCCGCTCAGTACACGTAACATCATGGAGACTCTAACCTCTGGCCTCTTTCTAGGCCTGCCGCCCGGTGTTTCCTCTTCGCATCTCTGTGCAAGCGAACAATTTGCAAGAACATGAGGCTCAGAACCTCCTCCGCCTTACCCAACACGCGCTGGACGACCTGAACGACTTCTCGGGCCATCACCTGCGACTGCAACTCGCTCCTCGTGGCGACGCTGCGTCTCCTACACCGGAAGATGACTCGCAAGTTGCTCTCGCGATTCGTCTCAGCCCAGGCGACTCCTCAACGGCCTCGTTGAATCCGCATTCTCCAGTCCTTGATATCACGTACCCGCCTAACTTAATCCCGTCAGCCACGTCGTCCTCGTCCGCTCTTGCTTCGTACATTGCCAACGAGTTGCGATCTACATATGCCGAGGAGCAGGCCATCATATCATATCTCCTGTCTACATCTTCGGGGACCTTGGATGGGCGGCCCCAAGGCATGTCGTCAGAGGCAGCCGAGTCTCTCTCCAAGCGCACGACCCGCTCTCTGCGTTACTCGCCAACATATCACTTGAGCTTCTCGCTCTTTACCGACAGCGCGGTGCCCAACACATGGGATATCGATGCGGCAATTCGGGACTACATGAAGCCCATGCTTGACGTTTTGAGTCCAATCCACAACTTCACTATTGACACCCAGGTCCAACTATACGCCATACCCGGCGCACAGTCCCAGGTTCTGAGCAAGGACGACTTGGCCTCCTTTATCAACGCGGCCGAATGGCCCTTGTCACCGTCGATTGGTGGTGCACCGACGGTGAACTTTCTCCTCTTTGTTGGGAACCAGACCATTGGGCTGGACTCGGAGTCAGAAACATCCCAGTCATGGCTGATACCGCAGTGGGGAACCGTCTACCTGCTCTCGCTGCCTCCGACGACGGCACACGTGTCGGCCCTTACTCTGAAGCAGCCGATGCTCACATTTGGCGGTCACTTGCTATCCCTTCTTGGCACGCCCCAGTCAGGGTCCCTGCCCTTGCGACTGTCTACACTGACACGAATTCGCTCCGCGGATTTGTTGCTACGAGCCTCTTCGACGTTGGGGTCGCTTGCGCGCCTTTCTCTTGCATTACCCTCCATCTCCATTCCCAGAAACGTTGCCGACGGAGTGGCCAAGACCATGCATCATCTGGACATGGCATGTGCCAGCCTTGGTGGCCCGGAAGGGCTGGAGCATGCCAGAATCGCCGAAGCTGAGGCAGAAAGAGCTTTCTTCGAGAAGAGCATGGTCGGGCAGCTTTATTTCCCAGATGAACACAAGATAGCCGTGTATTTGCCGCTACTGGGGCCAGTGGGCGTACCGTTGGTTATGGGTCTCATCAACGAAATCAAGGCCTGGAGGAAACGGAGGCGAGAAAAAGCCGAGACACAGAGCAAAAAAGATTTGTAGAGCGAAGAGTAGATTCAAAGTACCCAGCATTCAGCAGCCGACCGAGTCTTGATATTTCCTAGTACGGGGACAGGTTGCAAGCTCGAAACCTTCCTATTTGTCCACGTTGTCCAGCTTGGTCCTGGCCCCGTAAGGACTACCGCGTCGCAAGGTCTATACTTTCTCAGTGCAACTGTCCTGCTATACCAATCGTGCAGTCGTGGCACTGGTTTACGTTGGACGACACTTCGTAATGGACAACCGGCACCAAAGGCAGCCTTGTGCACTGCCTTCCCACTAACAGCATGCAGCTGAAGGAAGTACATAGGTACCTCTGGTCGCCACTGACGTCGCTACCGTGCGTACCAATCTTCAACTCCCTGCCGGCGAAGATCTGGGAGGCCCTCCTCTGACGCAGTAAAAACAAGGGGCCCAGTGCCTCAATTTCATCTACAGCGTCATCCCATAGGCACACATCAGTGTGGTGCGTGTTAAGCACTAACAGACAAGCTGTTGAGCGCAGACGTAAGCAACAAGCTTTGTTCCAGATTTGGACGGTAAGCTTTCCAAAGAACGCTACTCTGTAGTTTTACACAGCTCAGCCAACCCACGGAACCCACCGTCTGCTGCTCCGTATTACTTGGTGTCCGCAACTCCATACAACCGCTGGATCTTTTCAATTATGCCCACCTAGGCCTGCGCGCGATATACCGCCAATCGACGACCACCCTATCGATCTAGCCGACGCTCGCCCATTGTGTTGAGAGCAATGTCTCCACTATGAAGAGCAGAAAATGCTTCCGGAACCGACGTTGAGCTTCACGCTCCCCAGCCTCCACGACGACACCGTGCTAGACTGTCGCGTATATCACTGCCAGTCACTTAGTCCTGCCGCTTCACACCCACCACCATGGACGGGACATGCCGCCATCATGGCCCATCCCTACGCCCCTTTAGGCGGCTGTTACGACGATCCAGTTGTCGGTATTGTGGCAGCTGAGCTACTGAAACAGGGCTTCGTCGTCGGAACATTCAACTTTAGGTAAGGTGAGCCCCCTCGAAATGCCGCGGGCTGGATCCAGCCTTGCAGCTTTACTGACACAATTGTTCGGCATAGAGGCGCCTTGGGCTCGGCCGGCCGCACTTCCTGGACCGCGAAGCCAGAGCGGAGCGACTACATGTCATTCATCGGCTTCATGGTTTACTATGTTCACTTCCTAGATCCTTTCGGTTCAAAAGAAACAGCATCGCCGATATCAAAGCGTAGTCCGACGCCGCCGGAGGCGCATTCGAAATTGCCACAAGCGAACGAGCCTCTCTTCTTGCTCGGCGGCTACTCGTACGGCGCGATGATTACAACTCAGATACCGCCCATGGATAGGATCCTCGGTCAATTTGCTTCGCCCGCGGTAGGCTCTGCCGCAGCCGACATTCGCCTTCGCGCGCAACATCTGGCAGAGCACCAAAACGTCATACTAGCCAGTGCGATGGCGGCACAGTCGACATCTCCTCGAAAATTATATATGAGCATGCGGGTGGGAGGGAACGAGGATAGCCAGCGCAAGAGTCACGACTCGCGGAGATCTTTTTCTTTGGATGCCGAAGAAAGGATCAGGCGGGGTGTGAACGAACTGCTGGCCAAGACCAAGCGGCATCATCATAGAGAGCCGGCCGTGGCAGAGGAAGACAACACAGGACAGGAAGAAGGAACAACGACGCTCCAGGGAGCCGCGCCGGTGCTGGAGGCGGTGGCGGGACTGGTGCAGGTCCGGCCAGCGTACCTCCTAGTGTCTCCGCTCCAGGGAATGATAACGCACTTGGCCACCATGTCATTTCTACCGATATCAACTGGAAGGGGTCTTTTTACAAAAGCGGCAACAAAACCTCGAAATCAGGGAGCGCCGACATTCTCTTCTGACCACAGGCAGCTGAGCGAGGCCAAGCTCGTGAAGAACGCCACTCTGGCATTATTTGGTGACAAGGACGGCTTCGTATCTGTGGCCAAACTACGGAGCTGGGTCCAACGGCTCGAAGCGGCCGACGGCTCAAGGTTCCACGGCGAAGAAATTGCGTCTGCTGGGCACTTCTGGACCGAGAACAAGGTCGCTTATGTTCTGCGGCAGAAAGTGGCAGACTTTGCGGCACGCCTCGTTCTGGCAGAGAAGCAAAATCCGGCCATGGTCGAAGCTTGAAGGTTTGAAAAGCAACAGTGTGTACTTGGAAATGCCACGCGGGTGACAAAGAACCACACCCGGCGAAACTGGACGCCGGTGGACTCAGAAACCGTGTGACGCGGGGCAACTCAAGAACTGGAACAGGGCATCGCAACGACCCAGCGAATGAGATTTTTAAAAGGAGCACTTGAATTTCATGACGTGCGGGGTGAGCAGTGGTCGTGCAGCCATCAGCAGAAGAGGATCGACACGAATGATGCGAAGGATGGGCAGCAGGAACACAGTCACGAGTCAGTAGGGGGGACCGTAGAGAGCGTCTGCGAATGCGGGTTAGAGGGACTGGAACAGTGAGTAAGCTTGAATACGTATGCTAACGTATTGATGCGCAACAGACTTTGTATGTGAGCGTTGTCTGTACGGAAAAAAGATGAAGCTACAAGCAATGGCTCAGAGATACTGTGATGGAATGGGTTGCGTCAGACACGGATGTGGTTATGGGGTGGAAGTGATCCGCGTGAAGCAATGGCTGAAAGAAGGCGAAGTTCAAACGGCGGCGGACGGAAGTTAATCAGATTGGTGAGGTATAGCCGGAGATAGGCAGTGGTGGGCAGACCGTTGAGAGCGCATGGCAACGCTTTCCCCGCGAGCGAGCGGAACTGGCGCCTAGGTCTGATGAGGTTTTGGTCTCGGTTCCTTTGGAGGCCTTGGTAGCTTGCGTGGAACAGGATATTGAAGCATATCACCAAAGCCAACGAAGGTCAGACACGTGATGAATGTCTCAACAAGCGGCTTAGCGCGCCTGAAGTTGAAAGTAGTTGGTCACGGGGAAATGGCTCTCAACGTCGACGATGAGCATGCCCCCTTGTGTCGACACGCATCTATACCTTACTTGTACGATCCTTACGGTACTTAGACGAAAAGGAGTAAACAGGTGGAGTGTGGGGTGTCCAGCATGTGTCTCGTCGCAGTCACAGTCGCGAAGCGTCGCAGGAGAGCATGATTGGCCATGGCCAGTGCACATGGCCCTCCTTTTCAGGCGGTACGTATAATAGGTACTACGTACATCAAGCACCCACCCCGGCTCCCGCGCATGAGGCGGGTACCGGGACACGAGTCGGCAGCGACAATTATAGGTGCAAAGTCGTTAAGAGAGGCCGCAAAAAAGTACGGAGTACGGAGTAGCCTGGCTCGCATTAACTGTTAGCACCTGCCTAGCGGAAAGGAAGTGGGCAGGTTCATTATACTGCCCCAGAATTCCCCAGAATGGCGACATTTAATGTGAAATCCGGGGCGGTCAGCTGGCCCCTCTTCGGCAAGGCGCGGAGAGAATGTGACCGCCAGAGCAAGCAGCTTCTCCTCGTTCGCCCTACAGGTCATGCGGTCGATGGAAGTACGGTGTATGTTACCACGGCTGAACTACAATTACGACGTAGGAACAAGAGAGGGTAGAATGTCAGGGGTGCTGCATGCGCACTTGGTAGGTATACATAAAGTATCCGTATCTAGGTATAGGTATACATGTGCATGTGCCGTTGGAAAACGAGCACTACTTATCTGCGGCGTCAAACAACATGGCAAGAGAGTTGGTCCGTCTACTACTTACTGTAGGTAGGTAGATAGGCAGGTTCCATTACTGAGGGCAAGCCTCAGACTACCTACCTACCTAATCTCGGCATCCGTACTCAGTTGGGGGTGTAGAGGCCGCAAGGACCTACAGCGGGACTTGTCTGACTGACCAACCTCGAACATGCTGCATCTATTACTTTGGCTCACCTTCAGTGAGCGACCTTTTCCCCTGCGTTGCCTCGCTCGTATGTTTGAAGCGTGCAGAGTAGTCCGTAAAGACACCGAATGCTGAGATCAGGCAAGGTGAGGAAACCTGAGACGTCCACATGGCGCGTGTACTTCCATGCTGCATGCCCCAAGCTACCTACCTCTTGTACCTAGATACCTTGAGCTAAGGTACCTTACCTTAGGTGGGTATACAAACATACTTGCAGCGCGCTACGGCAGTGCTTCGCACCTTACCTCCCCACACTCCACCTACCTACAAGTATACAGATGATGTCCAGTGTCTGTCCTTGTCCGGGAGCCCCTGCTGGTGTCATCACCACCCGACCCTCCATATGCACCGCACATCTGCACAGTGACCACCATTCATTTACGTCCCGACGAGCCGGTTTCCACGATATTTTCCACGACAGTCTTCCTACTTCTTCGACTACCCGACTACCCTAGACGTCGGTTACGTCTCTCATTTTCTATCCGACCGAAAGAAACCGTCTTTGTGTGCCTGTATACAGTCTCGCCTGCACCACCACTCTTCCCCGAGTTTGAACATCAATCGAGTCCGACGCTTCTTCGGCCTCCAACCCAACCACCGTCCGTCGCCTGCCCAACCATTCGTCCTTTTTTGGCCTCCGACCGACGGACGTCCTTTCCCCTTCTTGGACTTTGCTTCTACCGTGACAGCGTCCGACTCCGCCAATCTAGGCTGGATTCTCTGTCAACCGCAGTCGTACTCGATTTCGCATAATCTGCCCTGTCGTCTGTACGGACCCGCCGCATCTGCCTCCTTCTCCATCCAGTCACTACCTGGTCATGATCTGACTCCTCACCCGCGTCTTTCGCCTCGACCAGCACTACCGCTTCTCGGCCAGTTCATGTTCGGCATTTTCCGCACGAGCGACTCCTCGGGCTGTAATGCGACAAGGGCGGTACTCGCGTTGCTTCGCCTCTGTCACCTTTTTCCCCCAGCCTCCAGCATAGTTGGCCCGACATCCTTCCATTACGCCTTGCCTGCCACCTCGTCACGATGAACGACGTTCTCATTAACCCCGTTCATTCACTCCCTGCGATCCGCCCAAAGTCCTCCGCTGCTCCTGGTCCGCCTTCGCTCAAAACATGTCGATCCTCCTCGGCCAAGAAATCGCAGCAGCAGCAGCAGCCCCGAAACTTTGCTCTGGACTCCATATCTCGTGCCATAAAAGGCGCTAACAATCTGGTGTTGACTCTCCGGGATGGCTTGACCGAGTTGGAGAGGGAGAACAAGAGGAAGCAAGAGGAGCGAAGGCAGATATTGTCTCTTCGTATGAAGAACGTAGGTCGTCACGTCCCTGTCCTGTCCTGAGCCGTGTAAAGTCCGGCATTTCCCAAATCCTTCCCCCAGTCACTGGATGCTCATACACACTCACGACAGGCCGACACGCGGAAGCACTGGCAGGAGGCCGCCGAAGAACTCGACATTCTCGAAGACAATGACCTGTGGAAACTTGATTCCCACACAGGCGACTACAACCCCGGACTAATCGAAGCTCGCTTGAAAGAGTTAGACGATGCGAGGACGAATTGCGACGCCCGAGCCATGATGCATCTCGTGCGAACGGCCCTATGCCGGGATCTCGGCGGCATGGGCAACGTCGATTTGTATAGACATTCTTACGTCGGCACCAAGAAGCTCATAGAACGATATGTCGAGTCGGCAATGCAGACCATCGACGCCCTCGTCGAAAAGAGCCAGTATGCCCTTCCGGACGGCGTTGGGCAAAGGGACATTCTCGAAAGCGTTTTGTATGCCCGCCAAAGTTTTGGACGAAGCGCCTTGCTTCTGAGCGGCGGGGGCACTCTGGGTATGTCCCATATTGGTGTTCTCAAGGCCCTCTTTGATGTCAAGTTGTTGCCCCGCATCATTTCGGGTGCCTCAGCTGGCTCCATCGTCTCGGCCGTCATATGCACGAGGACGGACGAAGAAATTCCCCGCCTCGTTAGAGAGTTTCCGTACGGCGATCTGGCTGTTTTCGATGCCGAAGAAAATCCTGATGGCGTCTTTGATCATATGCGCCGGTTGCTGACGGAGGGAAGCTGGTCTGACATTAAACACTTGACCCGCGTCATGCGTGGTCTGGTCGGAGACCTCACCTTCCAGGAAGCTTACAACCGGACTCGACGTGTCCTCAATATCTGCGTCTCCACCGAATCTATATACGAACTACCGCGTTTGCTCAATTACATTACGGCCCCAAACGTCATGATCTGGTCAGCCGTTGCCGCCTCCTGCTCTGTTCCGCTTGTCTTCAGTGCCGCTCCTCTGCTGGTCAAGAATCCCGACACGGGCGAGCACATGCCATGGAACCCAACACCGCAGAGGTGGATAGACGGCTCTGTCGACAACGATCTGCCCATGACGAGGCTAGCCGAAATGTTCAACGTGAACCACTTCATTGTTTCCCAGGTGAACCCTCATGTTGTACCCTTCTTGGCGCGAGATGATCAGCTTGATCCCGACGACAGCACCGCGCGGAAAACGAATATTTCGCCCAACAAACAGGAGCCCGACTGGGTTTACACATTGACGGCTTTGGCCAAGGACGAGGCTCTGCACCGCCTCCACTTCCTGGCCGAGATTGGTGTCTTCCCGAACCTCGTTACGAAGCTCAGGAGCATCCTCAGTCAAAAATACTCAGGAGACATTAACATCCTGCCAGAAGTCAGCGTTCACGACCTGCCCAAGATCCTGAGCAACCCGACGCCTGACTTCATGCTGCGGGCTTGCCTCATGGGTGAGCGGGCCACGTGGCCGAAGCTCAGTCGGATTCGCGACCGCTGCGCCATCGAGCTCGCCCTGGATCGTGCTGTACATCGCCTTCGCGCTCGGGTTGTCTTCTCTGACAGTCAGGTCGACCTGCGCCGCCTCACAACGGGAATAGTTTTGCCACCACCATGGCCCAAGGCGACGAGCGGTTCAAAGACTGTTAATCCGGGAGGCCAGAGTCTTACGCTGGACACTGAAATCGTCAAAAATCGCCAGCGACGATGCTCCGGAAGCAGCGTGCAGCTGATGGCCCATCACAGACGCTTGTTGGAGAATGTCCTCACCGACGAGGAAACGGAAGAGGAGGAGCGTCTAGAAATGCGCGCCCGACACGGCCATGGCAGCTCGTCGCCCGTCCCCTTCCGTAAGCCGCGACTCAAGAGAGCAGCCAAGAGCCATTTCAATGTCTCTCTGGGACCGTTGGGGCCCATGACCAGCCCGATAAACCCGACGCAGCTGGCCCTGGCCGAGTTCGACTTTGGCAAACCCTTGACGCCACCCCTGCACCGCTCGCGGCATTCCGAGGGCTCCCTGTCCCACAACAAAAGACCAAGCAACCTCGATATGACGCCCGCAAACGATGCGGATCCCTTGGCGCCGGCTTCCATGGGCGAGATGACGTCCCACACTGAACTGGATACGTCGGACATGCACTCCTCAGACGGGGATGTCGAGTCACACACAGAAGACACAATGTCTGACCCTGATCCGTACGGGGGCAACTGGCTACACGACGGCGCTCCAGGTGTAGACGGCGCTTCTAAAGATGACAAAGAAGCCCCTGAAATCAGTAGTCACGAGATCGTGACTGTGGGGGATTCTTTTGGTGGACTCTGGGATTGACTCGTAGACGGGAGGGTGAGCTCCTCGGACGAAGGAAACCGTACAGAAAAAGGCATTGCAGCTGCAAACCAGAGCGAAGACGAAGAGGAGGATATTGTTAGATCAAACTGGATGAGCTGGGACTAGCCTTGGTATTACATACGCCGTAAAGTAAACGAAGTACACATAGGAAAAGGGAAATGATTCCAATCGGGCCAAGGCCAGGAAATGGAGCATGGGCAGCCTTCGGGCCTGGCTGCAAAGACACGCGAGAAGACGGACGCCGGGACGACCTAAATAGCATGATTGGAGCATTGGTTTAGCATCACACGGATGGCATGGCAGCATTGTAGACGCAGATTAAGAAGGCGAAACATCAAGGTAGAAACCATGATCGATTACTATACATGCAGCCAAAATGCCGCGGGGAATTCCTGCCGGGAGACGGGAGAGTAAGAGAACGGCGCCGGCGCCGGCTGGCTGACATATTCATCAAACCCCCACCCCCAGCCAGCAACCACCTCTCTACACACGTGTATGGCTTGTTCGCTTGGCCGAATCTCATGCCGCAAAACACACACACATCACTCTCTGCTGAGCCTTTTTTCATTTTATTTTTGAATCTCTCATCACTCGTACTCCTGAGCCGGGGCTGTGAGCATTATTGGACGAGACCAGACCCTTTTCCGGAACCGGTTGGCTTTCGATGTCGCTACTGTGGGCTGTGACTTCCCCGTGTACTGCGTCCCTCGCCCAGATGGTTTGAGGCACGAGAGACTCGTTGGCCGGGACAAGCAAGTTCAGCGTCGTGTACAAGAAAATGGACACGGCGAAACCAAACAACCAGTCGAAGGCATACAGATGTTGCGCGCCTTCGGAGATGTCAACTGCCGGAAAACCGCTGATGGCGAGCGCCATGCCAGGCAGAGATGGCGCTACCGGCACGATGAAGGCAATGAAGGCTCGCCAGTTGCACCCGCCCACGTAACGATAGCGGCCATGGGGATTGTAGAGTCCTGTGCCTCGCAAGGGATGTTTCGGTCAGTCTGGGATTTGAAATTGCCCGCGCCCAAGGATCTGTGGAGGGGGTAACCTCGGCTTACCGGGCAAATCGTACTGTTGCTTCTTGACGATCCAAAAGTCGGCGGCCATGATACCACTTATAGGTGCGAGGAACACGGCGTAGGCGCCCATGAAGTTGAGAAAGGTCTGCGCGGAACTGAGGATCTTCCACGGCACCAAAACCCACCCGCCGACGATGGCCGCGACCACACAGCCTCTCTTGATATTGAGGAAGCGAGGGAACATGACGGTGAGATCATTGGCCGCACTGATGGAGTTGGCGGTGATGTTGGTACCGACTGTGGCTATCCACCAGGCGAGGGCCGCAAAGAAGGCGGCTGCGCGGCCGCCCGAACCCTGGGCGAGCCAGAGACTGATGATGTCCAAGGGATTCCAGAGATATTCGCCCGTGAAAACCTTGGTCGCCGAGGTGGTGATGATGCCCAAGGTGCCACAGACGGTAAATACGAGCGGCACGAAGGGCAACTGGACGAGCTGGCCGTTGGGGCTCTTTGCATATCGCAAAAAGTCGGGAATGTTTACGCCCATCGTAGCCCACTGTCCGGTGACGCTGCTCATGCACGAGAGCCAGAGCCAGGCGTACTGCGGCGTCCCAGATGCGACCTCGGGCCGCAGGTGAAAGATGTCACCGCCGCCCCCGGCCCTGCGAACAGCCCATCCCATGGTGCCGAGAACCACGGCAGGGGTGGCCAGCAGCTTGACGTAGAACAACGGCCGCAGCTTGGTCGGATGTACGAGCAAGAGCGGCAGCTGCAGGAGCCAGAAGAGGAAGAAGCTGGGAAGCAAGAGGTCAGAACAGAGGCTGGCAAGACGTCGTCGTACGGTGGCGGCGGGCCAGCTGGACGCGTCGAGGGGTTGTCTCGGGAAACGGGAGGTGGATGAGCCGACCATGTGCGGCGGTGGCAGACGGCTTAGGCGACTTGGGAGAGAGCAGACTCACGAGCACATGCCCACGGACGTGATGCCCGACGACCCGGGCAGCACGTTTGGGATCCTGGCATACGACGGCGCGATGGCGCTCAGCATGATGGTGATGGTATACGAGCCATTGGTACACTGGACACCAAACCAGAACATGGCCAAGACGGCGCGGCTGACAATGGCAAAGTAGCGAAAGTAGTAACCAAAACTTGCCGCCGCGATTACGGAGAAGGGAACGTGCAGACGACTTCCTATCGCGCCGTTGAGCACCATGGCCACCGCGATGCAGGTGGTGCCGACGACCATGATGGGGATGGCCCTGAACATCGTCAGTTCTATACCCTCCCGCCGGCCGAAGGGACCCGTCCTCGCAGCGGATGTACAGATGGGAGGGACAAGGAGACGGAAACAGAGAACTCACTCTCTCCAGCTTAGTCCGACAGCGAGGATGCTTCCCGCAGTCTGAAGAGTGGACAGGTTCATCAAGTCTGAGCTCCAGTAGGCCAAGATGGTCCAGATACTCCACGTCTGCTGCGTCAGGGGAACTGGATCCATGTCGGAGTTGGTCTGCAAAAAGTGTCAGCCAGCATGCCTTGGATCATGTTCTTGATGTCGTCCCCCTGTACCGGGGCGGGCGATATAGCTTCACTTCATGATTGCTGCCTCTAGCTCATCTTGACTCACCCAGACCTCGTCGGGAGCAATGGCACTCGAATGCCTAGGAAGCTCCCAGGCTCGCAAAGATGTGCAGCGTCGTCTTGCCTCATCTTTGCCGTAACCCGGCATCTCGTCTGTGTCACTTGGGGGCAACCTCACTAGGATCAAAGCAGACTTGACGGGCCTTGATCCGGAAATCTGGCGAGCGAGACGAGGCAAAAAGCAGACGGTAGAAACATTCAGCTAGCTAGTTATATCGGAGGTGAAAGTGTCGCTCCCTCTCGGAGTGAGACATGCTCGTCTCTATGTAGCCCGACCCGGCCCAAAACCAGCCAAACTCCTCCGGCTGGCTAGGTACGATGTGACCAACCCCTCTCCCCCCCCCCGAACTCGAGAGGTGCTTGATTAGCTCCCGCTCGTACATACGACGTTTGTATGCAGGATACCGATACCTGTTCCGGATTGGTGTCGAACAGTGCTGTCAGCTGCGAAGGGCAATACGGCCGCATAGTCGACAGTCCCCTCGATCTCGGCAACGATTTCGCCCATGTCTTTCTGGATAAGCGCAATCGACAGAGACGCTGATAACGAGGCGAGGCGAGCCTTTATCAGCATCTCTTTTGCGATGCAGGGGGCAGACGCACAAGAGTGGGCGGTGCAACCAATCCCAAGTCGCCTTCTTATCAACGCGAGATGGACCTTCTTGTCTACTGTATCCGTGGGCGGCGCAGGCATTGTTGCGGGAGGTCTCGCGTGCGTCTCGCCAGGTTGTGAGATTGTATTCGATGAATGGTATGCCGGACTACGGAGTACTGTGACCATGGGCTGATGATACTACCTTGGCTGAGAATGGAATCCGCATCTCAACGACTGCCCCATCCTTTGGCTTCCCACCTCGATGGATGGAACAACCTCCCAGAGCTCCGAGTGCAATCTACAGAAAGTGACGCGCAATCTACAGAAAGTGACGCGCAAGTTCCTCGAGGCCGTCCTGGGTACCCGCGAAGATGTTGATGGCCTGGATGAGCTTCTCCTCATACTTGCCATTGCCACTCCGCGTGAAGGCCATGCGCCACTCACTCTCGTCCTTTAGAGCCGACTCGAAGTCGCGAGTCCACGGCGCATCGGGGCCCGCCGCAAAGTATCCGCCGACCTTTTCTGTCCACGACGAGGCCGGCTGCGCAGCGAGTCCTCGGAGCAACGGAGGCGACACGGTGATGTGCTGGATGCCGGCCAGCTGCAGCACCTCGGCCACGGACGTCAGACTGGCGGCCAGCACTTGCGTCTTGACCTTCCTCTCAACGTAGTACGCCTGGGCTTGCCTGCAAAAGTCAAAGGCCTTGTGCTCGTCCACATAGCTTCGATTTGAGGTTGGCCGTGTCAGCATCGCCCGCCGGAGCCGGAACCATTGAGCCAAGCAGCTCGAAGGTGTCTGGGTTCGCAAAAGGGGGAGCAGAACTCACCCGGGTACAAAGTGAACCTTGAGCTCGTTGACGTAGGGAGCGATGTAAGTGCAGCCCGCATCGGCAGCCAGGACGGCCTGTTCCATGCAGAATAGGGTCGTGGCCAGCGTCGCGATGCCCTTGTGCTCCAGGATCCGACAGGCTGCGATGCCTTCCCAAGTCGACGGGATCTTGATGCAGACTCGCTTCGGGTCGAAACCGGGGTCGAGCTTCTGGAAGATCTGAACGATTCCTGCGGCGCGGTGAGCGGGGCTTAGCTGCACTCACCAACACGCAGGGCGGAGGTGGGCAAAGTACACAACATGTATAAAATGTGCATGTACGGATACGTAGGATGGAATGTCTGGTGAGGTCGCGCGGGCTGGTTCGACTTACGCTCGGCGTTGTACACTGTCTTCTCGGTCGAGTAGGCCCATTGAGGGTTGGTCTGGATGTGGAAATAACCCGTGAGGTACGGGGTGAACTGCAGAGACAACCTGACCATCTACATGTTTCGACGATGAGCAGTTAGTCGACATTGTCCTCGTCCAGGCCGAGTGCGTGGTTGTGCATTGGATTTCTCGGCGTGTACCATGATCTCGACGGCCAGCAGCACGGGGTCAACATCTGGCCATGCAGTCCGCGCCCAGCCCCGGGCGTCGTTGCCAGAGTTCCGGAGAAGCTCTTCATGATGTAGCTTGCCGTCGGAAGTTGTTTTTGACAGCTCACCCAGGGCGATGGCCTGGTTCGAGGTGCAATCGACAAAGGGGCCCAGCTCTTTGGCAACTATGTGCGGGACCGGCGTTAGCATGAGAGGGGACATTGATGTGGCAATCCGAGGACTTCGACGGGCCCGGGTACTGTTCATGTTTACCTTGCACATCGAGGGTGTCACAGTCAACCTGACTTGTAGATCGCAGGCTAGCCAGCAACATGTCTGCAGGCGCCGCCAAGGTCAGAATACTGGCGAGATATTATTGCGAGAGAAGGGTCAGTTTCGACAACAAACACGGGCAAGAGAGAAGATGAGTGTGGTTCGAAGGTTGGGATGACCGAACGAGGTGATGTGATGTGAGGTTGTCTTATTTGCATGCTTCGTTTTGAAGATGGTGCTGCAATGGCGGCGAGAACCCCGCACCGCACCGCACTCCAGCTCCATCTAGTCTTTGCGCCGGCCGGGTCAGGCGAGCAGACAATGTTAAGCGGTACAAATGTCAAGGTGTCGGGTAAATCAGTCAGAGTTGTATGTAGGAACAGACGGACGGTCAAGTATTCTGCCATCGGCTTCCGTACACATTGTGCCGTTCCATACTTGGCCGCGTGTCCAAGAAACGTGGGGTCCCCATGTTCGAACCTGGGGTACCTGGTGTTGGTGTTGTTATTGCTGCTGCTATACATTAACATAGGTAGGATCGATCACCAAGGAACAATCCTGTTGACATTTTGGTCTGCTATTACTCAGTAACTTGTGCGTGTGGTAGTGTGATCTGATGAGGTAGGTGAGGCAGGTTATTTCCACATATCTGGCGGTATCGTCTCTACTAACAGCAGCTACCTAACTGACGATAGATACCTCTACTATCCGTACGTATGCTGCATATGATACCTAGATACCACACAGTAAGGTGGTATGTAGTAGGGCAGGGCAGGCCCGCTCAGCTCACTGCGGAGCTTGCTTGGTCATGTGCTGTTCGGAATCTGGACCTCTCTCTTCCTCTGATTCTGCGTGTCCGAATACTGCATAATTAGTCGGCCCAGCATCAGCATGTCTTATTTCCGTTTGCTCGAGGAAGGGCGAAGCGCCATGTGTGGATGCGGCGCCTGCACGTCGCTGGGACACTGTATTTTGGAGCACGTCGCATCAGCCATTTGCATGGTGCACGCACTGTACGGAGTCGTAGGCTGCATACTCGAATACCGACCTGCTCCGATATGTACGTATCAAAAGGAAGCAGACCGTTTAGGGACTCATCTGCTTTCTTGCATTACATGGCACACTTACCCGACACAAACAGACAAAGAAGCGTATGTATCCACGTCCATTTCCATGGCCAGAGCGAAGAGCAACGACATACCTCACCCCGTCATCTCTGCTTTGTTCAGCCCGTCTGTCGTTCAAAGCGCTTTCACTTACACTCAACATAACAGCAAGCAAGGGGAGCCATTGAGGCCAGGTTGGCCCAGTCCGTTGGCAGCAACTGCACAACCAGTCTGGTTTCCAAAGTTGCTGGCTTGCTTGAAAGCCATCTCTTTGTCTCTTTGTGTTGTTTGTTTGGACCGCCTTACGGTATGTACCCTTCCCATCCTTTGCTACATGACCTAGGATGTTGAATGCGAAAGCCATCTATCCGGAGCCGATTACGGAGGCTTCAACCGTTACATGGCTTGATTGATGGTCGACCCCTAACCTCTCAACCCTCACTGTCGACCGTTCCATTGTTCGGTTTGTCTCTTGAAGTCTACGCGGTCGCTGCTCGTAACATGGCCGCTACATCTCGTAGCTCTGAGGCCGCCGATCGTACAACCTTCTGTCATCATGACGCGAAACCCGAACCGACTCTTGCATCAAACAACAGTCATGACAGTTTGACACAATGGCCATTCATGTAGAAATCAATCGTCTTTTGGGGACAGCAGTCTAAAGGAGAGGATGAGCCACAAAGAACAACCTTCTCCCTGTGGCTCCTGTGCCACGCAGTACACCATGTTGATGGCCATGTCAAAGCCAGGAAGCATGCGTAGGGCATTGACTTCAGTCCCTGTTGCTTTCCAATGTAAAGAGACCTCCCAAAAGGAAACATCACGTAAACGAACCTTCTTTGTCGCCGTTCTTTGCATATCAGAGACGTCTTTCTCGCAACTTTTCTTGTGTCGGTCTCTCCAATACAGCTAGCTAGCCACGATTTCGTCTTGTTCAATTCAACTCGGTATTTCTTCCTCTTTTTTTCCTGGCAGTTCCCTCCTTGTCCCGGATCAGATAATCCGTGGGCTGACCTCTTCCTGTCGCGTATTCTTTCCTCACGCCATGCCGGAACCTTCTGCCATGGTCATTGGGCCGTTGGAGCGGTACAACCCTCTCATCAAGCCGACCGACGAGTCTTGGGCGGCCGTTGTGGACAAGTTCAGGCGCCTACTCGCTCGACCCTCTGTTCGAGTTCAGGACATCTTGGACGACCACTTCACACCGCACGAACGTAACCTGTTCTTGCCTGCTTCCGAGCCGCCAAGTCTGAGAGATTGCCAGCGGGACAACACCAAAAGATACGAGGCCCTGCTTGGGGGCAGGTTCAAAGGCCATGTTCCGACCTTGGCATCCAAGTTTGCAATGCTGTACTTTGGTCTTCCCGTCGAGCCCATCCTGTCCGAGTATTCCTCTCTGAGCACCTCCGGCCCCGATTTCGACGATGGCGACGACGTCCACCATGTCGAAGCCCGCCCGCCGCTCCACTTTCTCACGGCCCACGACCGGAGAAACTTTGGTCACGATTTCATGAAAGGTCAGAAGCCTCCCGGACAATGTCGCTCCTGAGGCTAGACTTTGATACTAAACCCGGGTTTGTTCTCATGTAGGAAACGAAGCCGAGTTCTCCACTATCCCTGTGTCGACCACTCAACTCCGGGATCCTCCCAACAACGAGAGTGGGGTCATGAGTCTTCGAGGAGGTGGCCCAGCCGATGATGGCGACGATGAAGACATGTCCGAGCATGCCTTTGATCCAGCCAGTTACTTAGAACCAGGAAAGCTGCTCCCGACTATACCGGAAACATTCAAGAGCGACAATGTCTCCAGCAACGATGCTGGTCAAGCCGGATCTCCGTCTCTGCCTCTACCATGGATTCAGCCTGGCTCCCAGCCTCAAGGCCCGCCTGGCATCCCAGGCCAACACAAGTCTTTTCCTTTCATCTTGTCCTCGAAAACTGCTGCTGGGCATCCTCTCGCATCCAATATGCCTTCCAACCTAGGCAACGCGTTCCAAACTCCTGTCACCGCCGTTCCCCAGAACGCCGCAACGAACACTGGGCCTAGGGCAACTTCCAGTCTCCAGAACTCGGCCCTGACACCATCTCTGCGTTTCTCTGCTAATACCCCTGGGAACAACCGACCCTGGCAGCCTTTCGGCAGCACTGGCACGAATCCAGCCGGACCATCTATCCTGGCCAGCGGCGTAGGCCCAAACAACAGCAACGCACACAGTACACGCAGCATACCGGGTGTTCAAGGAGCCCAAGGAAGCCAAGGAGCCCAGGGAAGCCAAGGAGCCCAGGGAAGTCAAGGAGCTCAGGGAAGTCATGGAGCCCAAGTAAGTCTTGGAGCGCAAGGAAGTCTTGGAGCGCAAGGAAGTCATGGAGTCCAAGGGGCCCAGGGAGCCCAGGGAGCCCAGGGAGCCCAAGGAAACCCTACGCTTCAAAACGTTCCCGGCGACAATTTCGACCCGTCTTATGGCCAGTGGGAGCTGTACGGAAAACCGCCCTCGTACCCCTCTCCGGCTGCCGGGTCGATTCGCTTGTACGGATATCAAGGCCAAGTATCGTTCAAACCCGGCGATAAGTCCAGTTTCGAGTCTGCCGCCAGAAAGCTTCTCTCCCTAAGACTGGGAGAGAGGGGCGTAATGGTCATTGGGCACATCGACAGCAAGTCCAGGAGGGTCCTGCGCTCCCTGGAGGCCACCTTGCCCCTCAGCATGGACCATGAGGCGGTTCACCATCTCGAGGAACACGCCGAGCTGAAAAGGGATTACGTGTGGTTCGTCCATCTCCCAGGCGAAGTCACGCCGACGGAGTGGCAGCCAAGGCCCGCTGATTTCAAATTCACCCACTGCATGTTGAGCCGCGTTGATGCCGAGGGTCGAGGGGATGTCGCCTACTACGAGATGCTCGATCGCAAAGTCTTCTTCGGGGCCATGATGCCGGGTTATGAAGTTCCTGAAATGAAGCCGTGGCCAGCGAACCAGTACATGCCGTTCCTGAGGACCGCACAAGGGGTCTTGACGGGCTTGCCGGACACGCCAGGAGGCCACCACAGCGACGTCATCATCACAGGCAGGACGACACTGTCGGCACGGTTTGCAAAACAATGGTACGGAGGACTCGAGATTGACCATACGCTCTGGAACTTGATGCATCCGCATATCAACAACGACGCACTCATCACTGTAGAGGCCATCCCCTTGGCTCATGAGGACATCATTTTCTACCTCGCTGGGAGTGTCAACTCGAAAGAAACTCTCGGCTACCGAGAATATCGTCGGCGGCGCGACACAAACGACCCTTACGCTTCCGTCTTGCCTCAGATTGAACAACTGACCAGGGCCGCGTTCGTCCCGGAGAACACCTCCACGTACCGCATCTGGCGCGGAGACGATTTTTTCGACAGCTCCGTCTTGTATCCTTCCGGGAGTCGCAGACCGGTCCAGTGGAACCGGGCGCACCCGATCCAAGCAGCCCAAGACCGAGACGCAATCTCCCACTTCATCGAAGATGCTGTTGCGGACGGGACTGGTTCGTGTCGGTTCTTCGTCCTCCAGGCTGTCGACAGAAACAATGTGTGCAAAATATTTGCACCCGGGAGGACGGACAGATATGACGAATTCGACGTGGATTCTTCCGATATGGGAATGTTCAAGAGCAAGGTAAGCACGCTTTACAAAGGTCATTCGACTATCCATTATGAGCCAGACAAGGACTCCGTCCTCCTCGAGCCCCAGGTAGCATCGAATGCTACGGATGCATGGAACTCAGCGCCGTTTCTTCTCAGAGCCAACGCACAGAACCAAGAACTGGCCATGGTACGAAGACTCATCTCAGCGCCCACCGTGAGGGCCACTGTTTTGAAGAACGACGGCGCCGACTTTGGTAAGAGAGCTTCTTGACTCCTCGCAACAATCCGACAAAGCAGCTGCTAACGACTGTCCGTACGTCTAGTGAAGCAGCTTCAACAGAGACACAGCCAGGATCAAGAGAAATGGGGCCCTCGCTATGGCGAGGTATCCCGGTTTCGCCAGGAGATGGGCCTGACGCCTCTCCATAAACCAGCCAGTGCGCACGTTGAACCCAAGCCGAGGCTTTCCAGCGGTGAGAACCGACAGCGACCAGCTCCTCGACCAGAACATACGAGAAAGGATCCTCGTACAGAAACCTGGTCAAAGCAGCCGAGTGTGTTTAGCAGGGACATATACAACCCGTCAATTCCCATCAACGCGCCGCCGGCGGAGCAGATCATGCGAACCGGAGGGAGTCGCGTACCGATGGTGATCAAGAACGTCCTCACGCCGACAGAGCAACAGAAACTCCAGGAAGACTTCTGGACAGTACGCGGCATGATGCTGGATCGAATAAACAAATGTCCGTACGAGACTTGTCGCTTCACCTATCGCATGGACGAGGAGAGCAAGCTTTTGCAGCATGTGGAAAGAGAGCACGTCGGCGACAAGTGCCCATGGTGCAACGTTCAGCTTTTTGCGCACTGGTCCGACGGGCAAAGGAGTGAGCATTTCAGGGACAAGCATGCGGACGTCTTCAGGAGAATTCTCAAAGAAGCGTCCAAGCCTGACGCCGCGTCTTCCGGCACAGTTCGTCGAGCAACCAAGGCCTTGCTCCCTCGATCGTCTTCCACTGCTGTATCCCCCTTCAAAATCGTGGAGCGAGTCGGACCGTCAGCTGGACCGCTTCCCAAACCCAGTCAACCCGCAAGGGCCAACGAAAAGGAGAGCGAGTACCGGTACTGTGACCGATGCGGTCGCGATCACCAGATCTTGACGGACAAGGACGAACGTAACCACCACGACCATCGATGTGTTCCTCTGGCGGAAGCTTCCGGACGATGTACATTTTGCGAGACGTGCGGCGACTTTGTCTGGAACAGCAAAGAAGACGCCAGCGCCCTCGCACCTTACGACGCGTTTCCACACCGGTGCCGAGGGACGTCTCACGCCAAGAAGCCGCACTGCACAAAGTGCGGCTTCTCGTTGAAGAAACTCTCTGATGAAAACATTGACAGACACCGTGAGAATTGCAAGGGCTTTTCTGGTGACATGGGGTGTTTCTGCCCGTATTGCCAGGCCGGCTTCGTTGAGAATGATGTGAAAAGTTCGGTGCAAGACATCAAGTATCACGTAAAAAGCTGCGGCGAAAAAGGAGCGACAAACTTGACGCCTTTCGACATGTACCGGGAGGACTTTTGGAGGGATACGGAGCTGCCATCGGATGCCCTCTATCTAGGAGAGGACGCCATCAGAAGGCTTGCGATGCGTCAAAGGAGCCCTCACGTCCCAACACGCAGGCTGACCTATCCTCTGGCCTGGCACGACAAGCCTGGTCCTGTCCCGGTTCAGGACCCTCCGGCCGAATGCACCAGAATGGGGTGCCGTGAGCCCCTCTTTGGACTTACGCCGTCGGAAGTGCTGGCTCACTACGAGAACAAACACGGAGAGATGCCTCTGAAGAAGTGCCCGCTCTGCCATCTATCATTCCAAAGACCCAAGGAGGTGCGGGAGGCGCAACCCGAGCTCGGTGAGTGGGAAGAGAGACGGTTTCAAGTACCCCACATGGAATGTCACGTCCATGGGCTCTGGGACGTTCTCCAGTCTCAGGGTCCGATGCCGTCCTTGACGCTCCAAGAACCGTTCTATCCTGGCCACAGCCTTTGGGATCCGGACAACGAAAAAGCCCTGGACCGGCGCGACAAACGATGCCCACACTTTGACAAGTGCGGTGCCATGGTGGGTTTCATGAACCAGAAGCAATGGAACCAGCACATGGAGACGGCCCACGGCGAACAGGATTTTGAGTTGGTCCCCAACGTAGACGTCGCGCAAATGCTGAGTGACGCAAGGGTAGATCGGATGAAGCAGAGGATGGCCGAAGGGAAGAAGCCCGTACCAGGCGCCTACGATGGTCCTGGCGAGCAGCCGGAGAAACAGAGGCGACCATCATCGCCATCCCGGTCTCATCAGGAGGATCGCCGAGACGACGTCGCAATGACCGACGCTCCCGCAGAGCCCGAGAAAGAAACAGGAACAGGGGAAGGCAGCGTGTCAAACGCAGGGCCAAAGCCTCCTCAACCAACAGAAGGCGATCATGGTGGACCAGAAGCAGACAACCAACCGAAGCCATCCGGCCCAAAGAAGAACAACAACAATAAAACCAACAAGAAGCCTGCAAAGCCAAAGTCGAAGCCGAAGCCGAAGTTCAAGAAGAAGCGGACGCCCGGGGCGGCTCCCAAAACGGTTGCTAAACAGAGTGGCAAGCCAAGCAGCAGCAGCGCCACTCAAGCGGAATACACCCCCGACGACGATATGTACTGTTCGAGATGCTTCCGAAAGGCGCCCAAGACCGGCGGCAAGTTGGCGAAAAATGACCCAGACAGGCAAACTCAAGTAAACGTAAGTTGACGTGAAGAAGCAATCGCCTTGAGGAAGTATTGACATTGAGTCTTGCGTCAGGCCCACACAGATCCCCATCGCAGTTGTCGGATTCAGGCGCAGGCGGGAGCTATCGACTACGACGAGAACGGTGACCCGGTGCTGCCCAGTAGGGTGGGCTGGATTTACAGACCTAGCGGGAACATCACCTTCACGCAGCTCAGAGACTCTTTCACAAAGACTTATCCTGGGCTAGAAAAGACCATGTGCCCCACAGATGGGAACCTGGCAAGGCGTACCAACGGCTGGCAGCACGACCCGAATAACGAGTCAAACGAGGAATACTGGGGAGCAGCGTTCCCTCCTGAAGACGATGACGAAGACGAAGGCATCGACAATGATGACGACGATGACGCCGAGGAGGAATACGAGGACGGGGGTGAAGAGGAAGACGAAGAAGACGAAGAAAAGAACGAGGGCGAGGATGAGGCAGAAGAAAACATCGAGAATGAAGGTGGCGTTGACCAGGACTATGGAGAGGACGCCAACGACAGTGGTACAAAAGACGGTGCTGACGACGACGACGACCAGACGGCTGGGGCTCCCAAGGACGACGATTCGGACAACGATGGCGATGGCGATGACGATGGACACGGTGGACACGGTGGAAACGGTGTGAACAAGCAGCGGACGAGGAGACGTCAACAATGGAAAGGACCCGGGTTGCCCCACGACCCATCATTCCGCGATGACGAAGAGACCAATGAACATAGCGGCGACGACCTGCCAGTGGTTACGGAGAGTGAAAGCGAGTTAAGCAACAGCAGCAAGCGCAAACTCGGTGATGTGGATGGGCAACCGGCGCAGAAAGCAGACGGCGGTGGTGCAAGACAGTCGAAGAGGCCGCGGTTTACGGCAGGAGGAGGAGAAGAGCCGACGAAGTGAGAGAAGCTGAGGGAGCATCAAGCTGGCGACGAGTGAGCACCACTTCAACTACAAACAAGAACAGTTGATAATGCCGCTTTGGTATGTTGTCTAGGAGTCAGCGAGGGTTGCGAGAGTAACGTGAAGAGGCTCTCAAGCTGGCCGACGACTTGGAATCTGATAGTATTACGATAACTTGGGTGTCAATTTGCCCTGTTCAGTGTTCAGGCCATCGAGGCTTACGAGTAGACGTGAGAGGTGTCACCGAGGTTGGAGAGATGACAGACAAACGACGTGTTGTTTACTATGTAAAACAGAGGTTCGTTGAATTATTAGTGGCAGGAAAAGTTGCCAGCAGAAATCATTGATCATCTGTACAGTATCACACTGACACTTGAGCTTCGGGCTGCGACGGCTTTTGGCGACCATATGAGAGCATGCTCACTTCGTCGGCGGCAAACATCGGCGTCTTGGGCATTGACCTTCAGACCACACCACACGTATGGACAAGACTGACGGCATCGCGCGTTCCCCGGTTTACCGTCGGCTAAAGCTCGAGCTCGAGTGGCAGTGTTTTCTTATAGAAAGCAGCTGCCGTACCTGCACCCGTTGGTCCCAAAGACCAACAAAACGTCTGACAAGACGGCGTCGACATGAAGGAGCAAGTCCCAATTGCCCAGATTGTCGAGTGTTACATCTTTTCCTTTTTCGGGGGGCCGTCTTAGCTAAGACGCCAATCGATATTCATCACATGACCTGCTTGGACTTTGGAACAGCTTAGGTAAGTAAGTGCCTTGATGGGGTAGCACCTGCCTGAGGCGCTAAGATGCACTACTTGTACAGCAACTCAATGCACTGCATAATATCTGGCATAACTGTATCGCACACATGCAGAGGATGCACAACCCCGGGTTAACCTTATGAACAAGCTCTTCTCTCCCCACCCACTCAAAGGACCACCCAACAGCCACTGACCACTAATCGACACTTCCAAACAATCACGCCATCGCCCTTGTCAATCACATCTTTCGTCCAAGCTCCACACCAGAGCCGCGCTTTCGACGTTCCCGCGTCGTCTACCATCAAATCGAAGCCCATCTCGCCCATTCTTGAGCTCAAATCTCCCGATGCAAGCCCCGAGGCGTCTGTTTAGCGAGCTGCGACAGCTTTCGGCCAGGCGGCCCGTTCCTCCTCCTCGTCTGTTGCTGTCGCAAGCCTACCGGCACACCCCAGCCGCGAGCCTGAGCCTCCATCTCCATCTCCATCCCCATCTCCGCCTCCTCCATGCGTCTCCTGCTGCCTGCTCAAGGCACATCCGGCCGACATCCGCCTCTTCCTCCGGCTCCGAGTCGAAATCCAAGTCCAAGACGGAGGAGGGCCCCCGCGAGCGTCGCCGCAGGGCCCCCGTTGCCGTCCGCACCCTCCTCGCTAGTGGCGGTCTGCTCTCCCTCTTCATTGGCCTCTCGGAGCCCTTCAATGTCCCCCAGCAAGGCGACGTCGACGCTTCCGGCTCGGTGCCTTCCACTGACGGCACCGACGAGACCGACGACCGCGACCCATCTCTCCCTCGCTTCCGCCTGACCGAAATCCGCAAGCACGACGCCAAGTCTAGCACACCCTGGGTTACACACGGTGACAAGGTCTACGACATAACCGAATGGATCGAAGCTCACCCTGGAGGTGATGTCATTCTCCGTGCCGCTGGTGCCAGCATCGAGCCTTACTGGGATATCTTCACCATTCACAAGTCGCCCCACGTCCGCGACATTCTCAACCAGTATCTGATCGGTTTCATTGACAATGCCGACCTCGTCGACGGCAAGCCCGCTGCCCAGGAGATAGAGGACCCTTTCAAGCACGATCCAAACCGCGACCCCAGGCTCATCACCCTGACCCCCAAGCCTCGCAATGCCGAGACCCCAGTCGAAGCCCTGTCGGATAGCTATCTCACTCCCAATGAGCTCTTTTACGTCCGCAACCATATGTGGGTTCCCCAGGTTGACGACACCTCGGACTACACCCTCAAGATCGAGCTCCTCGACGGTTCCGTCAAGGAGTACACCCTCCACGATCTCAAGACCAAGTTCAAGCCCTCCACCATCGTGGCCGTTCTCCAGTGCTCTGGCAACCGCCGGAGCGACATGACCCGCAATGCCCGAAAGACAAATGGCCTTCAATGGAATGTCGGCGCCATCTCTTGCGCCGAATGGCAGGGTGTAAAGCTGTCAGACGTTCTTGCCGACGCCGGACTTCCTGTTCACGAAGCAATGACTGGAGACACCGAGGCCAAGCACATCCAGTTCTCTGCCCTCGAAGCCTACGGCGCGTCTATTCCCATCGAATCTGCTCTGGACCCCCGTGGTGACGTGCTTCTGGCCTACTCCATGAATGGCGAACCCCTACCGCGAGATCACGGCTTTCCTCTACGTGCCCTCGTACCCGGGCATGTTGCTGCCCGCTCTGTCAAGTGGCTGAACCAGATCACCATCTCGGACGAGGAGAGCCACAGCCAGTGGCAGCGCAAGGACTACAAATGTTTCGGGCCCAACGAGACGAGCCCCGACTGGGACCGCGCCGCTGCAATCCAGGAAATGCCCATCACCAGCGCCATCACTACTGTGAGACTGGGTGACTGGGCAGTTCCCGCCGAGGCCTCGCTTGCGGATGGCGTTTCTCGCGCCCGTCGTCAGGCTTCTTTGCAGGGATACGCATATTCCGGTGGCGGCCGCAAAATCGTGCGAGTTGATGTGAGCGTGGACAATGGCAAGACCTGGGACCAGGCCGAGCTCCTCGAGGAGCCTGGGGTTCCGCAAAAGGCTGGCCGCAAGACATGGGCGTGGAAGCGTTGGCGCTACGACGGCCTTGTCCCGCTCACCGAGCCCGGTGAAGGGGAGAAAAGGTGCACAACCCTGTTGGTCAAGGCCACGGACGAGGCCTACAACTCTCAGCCCGAGAGCTACGCCGCCATCTTTAACCAGCGCGGCAACCTGGCCAACGCGTGGCATCGCCTCAAAATCTGCTCCGAGTGCGCGCAGCAGCGCTCGCAGCCTCCGGGGCTGGGTAATGGCAAGCAGCGCACGGTCGAGAATAAGCCATAAGCAAGAGGAGGAATTGTTGATGGAGTAAAAGTAGAAGTATAAATCATCGAGAGCATTGGCGTAGCGTCGTTGGTCTGTTGTGGCCAGTATGGAGACCGACCTGGAGGAGCGGCATTTCCTTTTTATTAGCACAGGCGCATGCTGGAGGCGTTGTTGAGCGTGGGCGCGACCTCTTGTTGTTTCCGCTTTTGTTTGTTCTACTTTCAATTACCTTTCGCGGGTCAAGTTCGATATCAAACCAGTAGCCCCGTCAACCGGATGGGCTTTCCAAGTCGCTTGTTCTTTTATCCATTCTGTACCGCAGGCTGATCAGTGTCATCGACGCGAAGCAATCAAGAGATTAGTCGTTTGAACATGTGGCGATAGACTCCATCTGTTCTAAAGTACACAGCTAGGTCAAACCCGTCAGGCCCCGGCTGTCGTCGCCCCATCTATGCTCTAAAAACCCCGTAGCCGACGTAGAAGTACAGTGTTGGTGCGCCTCTGACTAGCCGCAAATCTACTCATCGTCCTCATCCTCGTTGTCGGTGAAGTACTCAAACTCCCCAGGCTGCGGTGCCTCTTCATCTCCCTCTTCGTCCTCGTCGACAGCGGTCAAGACACCAGCTGCTGCCGCCGCACCGCCGCTCTCCGACACACCGCCAAACTCGCCTCGCCTCTGTCGGCCCAGGAGCTCACTAAGATCGTTCAGCGAGCGGAGGTCCCCGGCGTTGCCTCTGAAGGCCTGGCTGAGCAGGTTCTGTTGCTGCCTGGCCAGCCCTGCCGACGAACCGCCAGCATTGCTCTGACCGGCGACTGGTGCCTTTTCCGTTGTCACCTTCTTGAGCTTCTCCTCGACGAGCGACTTCTCCTCATCTGGCTGAGTGTCCTGCAACAAGAGGGGTCCTCCGGTAGGCTGCTCACGGTTAGTCAACCGTCAGGACCCAATGGCGCACGCGAGATCCGACATACCTTCTTCACAGGCTTGTAACGACCTGACGGGAAGCTGATGAACTTGAGCTGCCCAGGGAGCACGCGCGACATGTTCTCCATTTCGTAGCCGACCTTCTCTTTTTCCGTCTTCTTCTTGGTGTCCGCTGGAGCCACCGAGGCCTCCTTCTCAACGGCCTCGCCTTCCTTCTTTTCCTTGCCATCGTCCTTGCCCTCGTCCTTCTTCTCGTCAACATCCATCTTGTCCGAGACGGTCGGCTTGGCGGACGAGTCAATATCCATGCTTTCACGCCTTTGGGCGCGCTCCTTCTTCTGCGCTCGCCTTTTGGCCTGTGCGGTCGTGGAGAGAATAGCAGTAGCGACCATGGTAGGGCCCTCTTCGGCCTTGACCTCCTGCTCCGGAGGGTAGTCGAAGAGGCTCGGTCGGGTGGCGCAGTGGAACTTGAAGCTAGGGATCTCGAGGTCGTGGTCGAGACCGATGATTGAAGTGGGAGAAAAGGCCAGCGAGAGGAAGTGGGTGAAGGGGAACCAGTACCAGTACTGGGTGAAAACGGCCATACCGACGATGCCGGCCATGTTCAGGTTGCCGGTTTGGGTCTGGAGACCAATGGTGCAGTTGCGGCCACCCGCATCTATGATGCCCAGTGCCAGCGAAGCACCGAACTTGGTCATGGCATCTTCATGACGGTCCCCAACGACCTTCTTCAACGTCTTGCGGATGGAGGCCACCTTGGGGTTCATGACCTCGTTCTGCTGAATCATGATCATGGCGAGAGAAATAAGAGCACCCTGGCGGACAAAGTCGGTGGGGTCCTTCATCATGGGTTCGAGTAGATCGATGGCCTCGTCGAGACCAGTGCCAGCGCAAGAGATACCCAAAGCCATGGCGGAGCCATAACGGACGTGGGGATTGTATGACTCGGAGAGCAACTCAACCATGCGAGGCACGCTGCCCGGCTTGCGGAACAGAATGAAGCCCAAACTCATGACGGCGATGCGGCGGACGTCATCGTTTACGTCGCTGACGGCGATGTGCAGCAGCTTGCGGATGGCCTTGTTGCTGCCGGTGCCGCAATAGGCGAGGGCGACGGTCATGATACCACCGTACCGGAGAGTCGGGTCGGGGTCGTTCAAAAGGCCTTCGATCATGGCATCGGCGCCTTCTTGACGGCCGTACATGATGAGGGCCATGCCGATCGCGAGACCCCGCACAATCTTCTCGTGAGTCGTCTCGTGGGCGTAGGTAATCATATCCTCAAGAGCGCGCACGTTGCCGGTGCCCAGCATGATGAGACCCATGGCGAGACCGACGGCTTCGCCATTCAAGGCGGAGTCGGCAAAGAGAACGGTGCGCAGGTTGTCAAAGATCTCCTCGGAGCCGGTTCCCATGCCGGCAATACCTAGACCAAGGGCGCCGCCGTGCTGAATGACTTCTTCCTCCGCAGAGTTGAACTGAGTCTTGAGGTATTCAAGCGCGTCGGCACCGTGGTTGGCATGAATTAGGCCGTACGCGTAGAGGGCACCGCCCTGGCTGAAGATAGAACCGCTGCTCAAGCCGCTCTGGCGGGGCAAGTAAGGCTCGAGAAGCTTCCGAGATTGCGTCAGGTTGCCGCGATGAATGACACCGAGGGCAGCAGTCGCCGTGAACTTTGACCAGTTGACGGCTTTGCCAAGCCACTCGAGATTGTCGCGGAAAAACTTGTCGTTCGTGGTACCCTGGTTCATGAAGGCGTTGCAAAATGTAACTGCTGTATGAAAAATGGAGTTGCGGCCTTCCAAACTGTCCCTGACCTTGTTCAGGATGCTCAGGTCGGTGCGGTTGTTGCGGTAGAGGAACTCGAGGTTGAGTTGAATCGTCTTGCTACCGTCCAGAATAGAACGAATGTTTTTGTACACCTTGGCGAAATTTTCGGGGACGTCTTCCTCGGACGACTGCTGGTTCTCAAGCAGAGGCTCCTCCTCGGTCGCATCAGCTGCCGGGGCCTTCGTAGGCTCGCCGGAGGGAAGAGAGTTGATGATCTTGCCCAAGAACTCTTGCGTGCCATTGTCATAGAGATCGAAAGCGATCTGGTAAGCGTTGGCGGTCGAGTTGGGGTCATCGTTGGTGATGAGTTGGCGAAGCATACGCGAGGCCTCCTCGTCGGAGCTGAGATAGACGACGCACTTGGCGATGGCAAAGTAGTCGGGATTGGGGATCTCGTTCAGCAGGTCGAGAATGAGACGCAGGATCTCTGTGCGGAAACTCCTCTCCTGGACGATATCCATGCAAATGCTGAGGACGTACTCCATAAGCCCTTCGGCGGGACCTTGGGCGTCAGGGGATTTGCCCTTTGCCTTCTTCTCGTCGTCACTCGCACGCTTGATGACGCGGCGCAGGACCTCAAGGTTCTTGGCCTCGACAGCAATGCCGACTACCTGGCGGTATCTACCGTCTTTGAGGCAGGCCTCAAACAGGCGCTCGACGACGCGCTGCAAGGCGAGCTGGGTAGCTTGGTCGCCAATGGGAGCGATAGAGGCAGAGCGGCCCTCCTTGACGGGCTGGAATGTAGGATCAAGGATGGTGTTGTCGGTAGAGACTCGGGAGAGCAGCGACTTGGATGGGAGAGTGGTCTGAGAGAATGGAGTGGTTGGAGAGATGAGGGCAGAACCGTCGGCGGTACCGGTCGCGAAAGTCGTGGCGAGGGCGGGCAATGAGTTGTCGTTTTTGGGAGACTTGGGGGCGGTGTGCTGAGCAGAAGAGACGGCGATGTACTGGTCGACACACTTGGAGATGATTGTTTCCTCGAATTCGCCGGGAGCATCGAGCTTGAAGAGATCGCCAGCAGCCAGGGCAAACGTCATGCTCTCATTGTAGGCCTGCAGATGGTAGTAGACCTTGGCGAGGACGAGGGCGGCCAGCTGGCGTTGGGGGAAAGTGTCATCTTCGTATAGAGCTTCGCTAGAAGAGGGAGAAGGAAGGATCAGCGCGAGGACAATCAGGACGGCGATGGTGGCATGGGCATCGATTCAACAGCTCGGCGGAGAGGGCACGAGAGGGGCAGACTTACATTTGGCTCAGAGCACCAGCAACTTCGGTCCAGACGGTATCGATGTCGTCGTTGAGAGTCTGGAGGGCGAAGACCTTGAGGTCATGCTCCTCGTCAGCAAGGAAGCCCAGGACTCCGGTAGCTGATACCAGGCCAGGCATTGTGGAAGCTTCTCTCGACGAAGGTCGAAGGCAAGACGGTGGGTGATACGCGACTGACGTGCTCTTCGCAAGGAGACCAAAACTCGAGGGTGAATCGTGACAGGCGCAGATTCTGAGAGATGGGATGAGGCTAGTTTGTGGGTTGTTGAGAGCTCCGAAGAGGCGAGCTGGCGAAGGTTTTGGTGGTGGAAGACGGACACCGGAATGCAACACGTCCTTGGTGGTTAGGTGAGGTAGGTACTGACTGACTGACGGTAGCGGCAGAGCATCCACGTCAGGCAGGTCTGCCTGCCTCGCCTCATCTGGCCTGTGCGCGGGTACGTACCTTGAGGCGCTCTTCCTCGATTACCTAAGGCGACCTATTTGGCTTAGCTTGCCTTTATGGCTAGCTCGCACCTGTCCTACCTACTTGTAAGGTAGGTAGCTGAGCAGCTAGCTTGGTTTACTGCTCAGTCATCATGGCAGGTAGGGGCAGTTAAGGAAGGCAGGCGTATCCGTAGTTTTGTACAGAAATACCCATGCAATTTCAAGGCTGACGATGTTTTCAATTCAAGATATTTCTGCCAGTACTCGTCTGGGGCAGTTGGACCTAGCAACCTCTTAATTAGGTGTCTACAAGACTCGCTCCGGTCAATACCAGCACCCAAGGGTGAGAATGAGGCAGCAGGCGTGAGGCTGAGATGGAGAGTGAGCTCAAGATGCGTATGGAATATCCAGAAGCTAAAAGTGAGGGAAAAAAGGGTTGCGAGCACGCCCTTGCCATTGGTGCGCGACCAATTATGTCCATCGTTTCTTTCTCTGTGCAAAATCTCCCCCGTTCCTGCAACGCAACTACCGGGAGGACAAGATGATTTCTTCCCGATATCTTCTACGAAACCTGCCTTCTCTTGTCTTGTGCATTGCCAACGTACCTGTGAAATACTTACGCATGATTTGGGGCGCATGTGAAGATGGAGATGTATTTCTCTAACGATACTCAAGAACCTGAATTGCATTACCTCACGAGGTACCTACTCAGCTACTTAGCTGCCTGTCTCTGCGTCCGCCTCTGTGTTTGTCATGTCGACCCACGACCACTAACCACTCTAGAATGATGCTGATGCATATTGATTTCGACACGCGACACCAGAGTTGATCTGGAGACGACGACAACCAGCACCAGCACCAGAATCGACTCCAGATTCAGCTCGGTAAATCAAAAACACCAGACGCGAAGCTGGACCGTTTTCTAAGTCTCGTAAATCACGCTGCAGAATACACCAGCAAATCATCAATCGCTAGGACTCTCCAAGCCCACGAGCTACCTTAGGTAGCTGTGAAGTAGGTACCTACTCCGTCAGGTACCCTGCTTACAGTAAGGTAAGGTAGGTACGCTGAAGTAGCTACCTGTCCCATACCAATCCCATCCATCCCATCTTCTGCATAAGTTATCTCTCCTCCTTCTCCTCCTCCACCATCAACCACGATTACGACGCCCAACTCGCGACGCCTCGCCTCCCCACAAGCTCCGTCTGTTGCTTTGCCTCACCCAACTTGGGTAGCCGTAGTAGTGTATCGACTCTCCCAGATCTCATCTCCTGTCTTGTCCGTTAGATTGAAGGCCAGATATCTCTCGAGAGTCGCCGTCGCAATACGCAATCGACATCGCCATCGCAAAAACCTAGTGCTATCGCCGTCATTTTCTTCGCCTGCCGACATCATATTCAATCTCGTCTTTCTTCGATCCCGAACACACCCCTCTACCCAGGTATTCGCCGCCTACCTTGATTCGCCGTCTCGCGCGTCATCTCGTGTCGTATCCTCGATCGTCGCCATCCGCCATCTTCCAAAAAAAAAAAAAAAGACTCAGTACCATACTCGTCCTGTACCGAACCCTGCGAATTTCGAGTCTCTCGAAAGCACCGCTCTCATCAAGCGCATGCTTTGCTAGGCTGTATCTTGCCTGTGATCTTCTGCAATCCCAACCTCTCCGGATTCCGACTGCGACTACGACTGCGATTGCGACTCCGATTCCGATACCTTGGCTGCCATCAATTGCTACCTGGCCATGACAACCTGATGAGTCGTCGACCTGTTTTCCACCTCATCGTAATACCGCCTTTGTCGAGAGTCGACATCCCTTGCGCACATCCCCCTTGGAGCACTCACCAACTACATACCAACTCCGCCTTCGCACGCCGCGCACATGACCAGTTGGCATTGACCTGGTGAAGCTGAAACTTTGCGTATCCCACGCGAAGACGGGCGGAGCGCTGGGCCGGACGGACTAGACAAAGACAAATTTACATTGGCCGGCACTGCGCGCCCGCAGCCCTCGTCATGGACTTGCGAAGCTTGATAAATAATCCCGCGGACGACGCGAATGCGAGAGCCACTGCCGCGGCGGCGGCGGCGGCAGCAGCAGCAGCATCATCATCATCATCCCCCGTTTCTCAACCACTTGCGCACAAAAGTCCATATCAGCAGCAGCAGCAGCAGCAGCAGCAGCAACAACAACAACAACAACATATTCAGCAGCATGGTCAGCAGCATCCGCAGCAGCACCCGCAGCAGCACCCGCAGCAGCATCTGCAGCAACATCCATCGCAACGCCCTCAACAACTAGGTCATCCGCATCCCCAGCAACATGCGCAACAGCCGGCCCCGAGGACGCCTTCGCAGGCAGCAACCGCGTACGCTTTTAGGGAATCTGCCTATACACATGCCTTGCACTCATCGCCGGGCAAACCGCCCGCCTCGCAAGAGTATGCCGTTCATGCTCAGGCTTCAGCTCCGTCGTATCCTCCACAGTCGCCGTATCAGACCCCGGGTCCGTACCCTGGCAGACCGGCACCGCCGCCGCTCCAAGCTGGCACGCCTGGTTCTTACGCCGACCCGCGATCTCCTCAGAGTGCCTCGATGCCAGGACCTTCGCCGTATCGTCAAACACCGACGTCCTCGGTGAGCGGGCCTGCCGGCGGTTATCCTTTCCCTCCAACGGGTCCACCTCAAGAGGTTGCCAGCCCTGTGCAACGGCACCAATATCCGCCAACAGCTGCCTATCCTCCGAGAGACGGCTATCCTCACCCGACTGGTGCGACCATGTCTCCTTATTCAGCAAAACCACAATCGCTACCACAGCAACATCATCATCTTCAGCAGCAGCAGCAGCAGCAGCAGCAGCCGCATTCCCATCCTCAGCAGCACCGAGAACCGCAGCATCGAGAACCGCAGCACATGCCCCAGACGCCCCCAATTGGCACTCCTGGGGGTGCCCACCAATATCTACATCAACGATCACAGTCAACACATTCAACCCCGACTCCTACTTCTGCGCATAGCCAGCAGCATCCGCAACATCACGTTCAGGCCTATCCCCACGGCAGTCCTGTCGTGGCGACGCACCAGCCCCCTGAGGCCACCAGACAGCGCTCACAACCTCCTACCCCACTGGGCCCGCCCCAGACCGGGCCTCGCCAGTCATCCACTGTACCGGCACCGGCACCCAGCTTTGCGCAACCACAAAGTCCCTATCAACAAAGGCTGTCTGCTGCCCACCTAGCCCAAGCCCAAGCTCAAGCCACACCTCCACCGCCCCTACCTCGCCAGCCCAGCTCACACAGCACCCACGAACGAAGATCGTTGTCGCATAGCGTGCACAGCGAACGCGAAAGAAGTGTCAGTGTGAGCCCAAAGACCCGAGTTCCGAGTTTGCCGAGCAGCGTCGGTGGCCCTATCGAACCCGAACCTCAACCCCGACCGCAGCCCAGCGTTGCCGCCATGATCGATCCCGAACGCGAACGTGCCGCAACGCCCGCAAAAAGAAAGCTTGCTGATCGCGACTTGAGTCCGCAAGAGCTCGAGAGGAAAGAGTCCCGGCCTCCACCTGCCGAGGTCAATGGCGGCCCTACCTTGTCTCGCTCCCCAGTCGCGCAGCGCAGGAAGAAAATTCACACCACTGCTCCCATCTGGGCTCAGCAATGGAATGCTCGCGAAGGCAAAAGATTGAAGTTGGCCAACTTTGAGCTGCAAAAACGAGGTCCCCCACATGTCAATGGCAGACCCGAGCCCAAGCAGGAGACCAACACTAGCCGCCACACATCGCCAGAAGCTGCGCGGTCTGTCCCACCACCAGTGCAGGAACCCAAGGCCGACAATCTCCTTGGGCCTTGGGAAGAAAGCATCCTCGGGACTCGCCCCTACGAAGAGCTTTCAAGACAGGTGGCCGACTTCCTATTCAGTAACATAATACAGCATCGCGTCTTCAACGAGATCTCAAGTCAACGCGACGTAGAGTACGAAATTGAGGCCAAACTGGGCGTTCTCATCGACAGAGACACCAACGATCGCGTCGACAGAGCAATCGCCTCCGAGTGCATCCTGTTCGATAACGGTCGCTTGGCATTCAAAAGCAGCATGACCGAGGTTAGCCGCAGACCGATCTGCCCACACCCGCCAAATTTGCTGACAACACTTCTTTTCCTAGGCCATGCACAAAGCTTACAACGACTTTCTCAATGACCTGGTCGTTGAGACCGATCCGCGCAACCCAATACGTCGCAACCGGGTCCAGATTCACTACAAGCATCGTCGAGAGATCGACAAGTTCTACGAGCTGCCTATGGCACTACATAATACCCTGCCTAGTTGCATCAGAGAGTTATTGCCTCCCAGGCGGCCGGTCAAGGTGCGCGTTACCTACGACATGAAGACGCAACAAGTCCTGGCAAAGATTGTCAAGGCACGAATAGCCGACTTGCACATACACTTTCCTAGAAGCCTACTTGACTGTCGAATCAGCATCAACCTGGAAATGGCGTGGGACGGTTCCGTGGAGGAACTGGAGCGGGCGGCGGTCGGGCACGGCGAGAAATTCCCAGACCGCAACAAGGACCGTCTCAGCTATAAGCAAAACAATTATCAGATCGACTTGACGCAAGTCACGCAGATGAAGCCGGGACCTGGCGTAAGTTGACATTGGTACAAGGGACAGCATCAAGCTGCTAACGAAGCCACAGAATTCTCAGCGGATGGACAAAGAGCACGAGCTCGAAATCGAAATGTCCTCAGGCATTCTCCTTGACCAACAACGCCGCGCCATGGCCTCGGAGTCCCATCAATACCCACAGCTCGTTGAGGGCTTCGTCGACAATGTGCGGGTTCTCACGCGCAAAATTGCCGAACTGCTCGAGAAGCAAAGGGGCTGACGCTAGGAAGTGGAAGATTTTAGGGGACTGTGTATTTTGGGTATGGGCGGTTCGCGATACCAAAGCAAAATCTGGGGTGCGTCCGGCGTCAACAATTACGGCGGTTGGTTCCGTGGATTGCTTCAACCATCGATACTTGTATCATACTATGCATCGCATGTCTGGCATTGGAGTCAAGGCTGCTTTGATTACCACATTAATACTGGCGCGCGGGCCAAGTCAAACAAAAAAAGCATTGATTGCCGCAACTCGACGATGCTCCGTCGCAGCAAAGATACTCAGTCACTCCCGCTCCAGGGGGGCATTATCCATAGGCAATGGTCAGCTGGGTCGATGAGCGAAGTCCTTGCGAAATCCTTGCGAAATCCCTGCGGATTTCGAAAGAGTGAGCAGTAAACCAGAAACAATGGCCACACTTATTCCTCATGTTACGTACGAGGGGTCAAAGACACTGATCCAAGCAAAGCAGTGTCCAACCTTGTTCGGAATTGGGGGTATATATGCTGTAGATGTAACGAAACACTCTCAAAGATTAATCGCTTTTCAATCGCCTTTCGTCTCGATAGCCCTGCGGCTCAAGCCAGCTTTTCATCTCCTTTGGAAGAGCCGCTGTGGCCGGCGGGCTGTATGTCCTCCGAGTCGGCTCCGCGCGCGCTGTCGCCTCCGTTGACATCCTTGGGGCCGACGACGTCGGCGGGAGGGGGTACGCCGCATCCTTCGTTGTCTTCGATCTCCTCGTCGAGAGTCAAGTTGAGGAGCATGCACACAAAGGCAGTGATGGCGAAGCCGGTCTCCATGATGAGCACGAGGGCGTCCATGAAGCCGCGGAGACCGCGATTGTCGCCGGCGTAGGTGAAGACATTGTCAAAGTAGGTGGGCACGAGTGTAGCGCCGTAGCCGAGGGTCAAGCCGGCCGTGAGAATGAAGCGGTTGCGGCGATTGAACGGCACGCCCTTGGTGATGATGGCCATACCGGAGACGGCAACGGCAGTGAAGAGGAAGGACGTCATACCGCCGAGCACGGAGGAGGGGATGGCGACGAGAGAGGCTGCGAACTTTGCAAATATGCCCATGATGATGAGGAAGAAGCAACTAAGAGACCAAAGTGTCAGTCGCGAAGCCCAAGATGTGAATGGGACATGGACATGAGAGACGGAGGGCGCAGGCCGAGCTTACCAACAATATCCGGCACTGCGGTTGGCACATCGCGTGAGGGCAATGACGCCGTTGTTCTGGGCGAACTGGAGAAGCACTAGTCAGCTCCACTTGGACACGGAATGGGATCAAGCCTCTGTGCGAGAAAGACTCACGGTCGTCATGGGGGTGATGGTCATCAGCGCGGCCAGGACACCGTTGATGCCATCGGCCAAAACGCCGCCCTGAATTCGAGACTCGAACAGACGGCCCTCAACCTCGAGACGAGACACGTCGCAAGTAGCAGTGATGTCTCCGATGGCTTCGGTAGCACATATTATGTAAACAGCGAGCAATGGCCTGGCACAAAAGGTCAGCTGGAAGTCCAGACGGGCTCAACACCGAGTCGGGGTCACGTACAAGATCAAAGGGCCGTACAAGGTCAAGGGGAAGCGATGGACCCATATAAAGGAGACTGCGGGAGCGCTGTCGATGCCGGAGCGATCAAAGTACCCGCAAGCGGCAGCAATGATACACCCTGCGGGTTGTCAGAAACTCAATGGACAGTAGAAGTGGATTTGTCTGAGCTGCCCTGACTCACCAACGAGGAGACCAATGACTACCGAGGTCGACTTCATGATGGGGGCGCCGAAGCGCTCACAGAGAATAATGGTGATGAAGACGGAGAAGCCGAGACCCAGATACTCGGCAGAGCCCCAGGGCAGAGCATGAGGAGCCGAGATGTTGGGACAACGAGCGAAGAAGTCGGAGGTTGGACTGGCGCAAGGTCCGGAGCCTCCCATCCAGTTTTGAAAGCCGCTCTCGACAAGGTGGATTCCGATGAGCATGACTGGCGACAGCAGATCAGCAAATGGCATTTCGCGCGGCGATTGGATACCGTCTTCTCTGGGGCTCTTACCGGTAGGGCCTGTGACTATGGGCGGAAAAATACGCAGCATCACCTTGGTGGGCATGAAGCTGATGAGGATTTCGATCAGGGCACAAAGAGCACTTGAACCGATGATGGCGCCGTAGCCGTCTGGGCACGGCAGCTTGGACCCATCGGCATCTACCGGACAGAAGCCATTGGCGTACATCTGGTTAAGGGCGCCTTGGGCAACGGGAATGATGGCGAAGGAGATGCCAACGACAGAGATGAGACCAGTACCGATGTAGTATCTAAGAAGGTGTAGACAGACTCATGAGCGGACTGCAGACGGCAAACAATGAACAGAGCGTGGCGGAAGCGACTCACTGGGTCTTGATTATGTGAAACCTGGTTATTTGGATCATGGACAGCAGACCCGAGACGATGAGGGCGGTAGAGACGAGATACTGCTGCTGGTCTTGAGTGAGATTGGCACCAGACGCACCACTCAGCAGGATGGGCGGAGTGATGATGCCGGCCAACATGGCGAGAGCATGTTGGAAACCTAAGAGCAGGGCCAGAAGGGTGGGCATGCGGTCGTTCAGGCCAAAAAAGGGCGCAGCTTGACGGGACTTTCTCATGAAGGGGAGGTTCGGGCGGAATAAGAAGGCATAATCGTAGTCGCCGATGAGGCCCTGTTTCGTAAAGAACCTATGCCGGACGCCTCGCAGACGATCCCCCATGGACCGCTTGGGAGACGGCTGGGGGACAATTTGGGCTGGGCCTTGGTCTTCGTCCATCTTGTTCTTGCTGTTGTTGTCGTCGTAGTCCGTTATCAAAACTGAATTAGGACGTCGCTCTGGCGTTGGCAGTCCTCGGCTTCAGCTCTGGTGAGAGCCGCTGATGACTAGGGACGCTTCGCAAATCGGACAACTGCGAGTTCACCCTACTTGGTGGACGCTGACCCGACCTCGATGGCAGTCCGTGGCTGTCGGAGCTGGCGAGAATCTCGTTGACGACGACAGCAATGAAGACAACGACGAATATCCACGAATAAACAAGACGCGAGTTCGTGATGTGGACCTCACTTTATATATGAAAGCCCGACTCAGTGGCATGTGGTCGTCACAGTGCCTTCCACGGAAGATACGTATACAAGTATGTGCCACTGATCGGAAAGGTGGTTGTATTACCTTACCTGAACCAGATGCGACCACCAGAGGAGGATGTATTATTATCGGGCAGCCAACATGGGGGAGATGCTCTTAGTTGATGGCATCGAGCAATTAGCTTTACTCACGTCCTTATCAGCGGGATAAGCAGCTGCGAAGGACGTGTCGTGAATGGCTGGCGATAATGGTCAAAAATCCAGCAAGAAACAAAGAATCTAGTCCTCAGTGGGGCATAGTCTACAAAGTGGTATGTACTTGTTGGCCCAAGGAACGGTACCTCCAGATACCTGGGTCAATACTTTCGGCTACCGTGGTTGTCGGTTGACGGCGATTATTCCGCCTTCTTCAATACTACGATAGCCCGACAGACCGATCATGGACAGCCCCTCATGCTTCATTCGGCATCCAAGGCATTAATCTGGTTGCTTTTCAATGGTAAGAGATGATGGCAAAGTGTGTATGCAATATCCGAGTTTGATGTTCTACTGAGCACTACTTAGATAGTATACAGGTCAGAGACTAGGTACTCACCTTAGCCGGGAGTTAGAAAGTACTCAGGCACGGAGTACTCGTGGCTACTTGGAGCCGACTACCTGAGCAGACCAACATCACAGCAACCTTTGCCCATCGATGCATCACTCAGCTGCTGCAGAGACTCGTGGCATCACCGCTCTACGTCGAGATACTTCTCTACCTCCCGCGCAGATGGCAATCTGCTTCGACGCAGAGGGAGGAGGTCTCGGTAGAGTGTGGGGGAGCTCCCCGGCACACCTCGACTCCCGTGGATGGACATTGCCGCAACTTCACCAAGTTCACCCGCCTCCCTGTCGGCCACATCCTGCTGCTGGATTCCACGTCCCAACTTTCGACATGCGGCGACCTGCGAGGTGAGACGTGGCGGACGGCTTCTGAACGGTCTTGGACTGTCGAAGCACAGGCAACGCCATCATAATCATCATCATCATCATCGCCTGTCTATTATTACTTGGGGAGCTGAGGGTCGTGCCATTCCGCCGTTGCGGTGCTTTTACTACTATACCACTACCTGGAATGACACTCGATTCCATCGAGGCGTTCAATAAAGGAGCATATCTCCAAAGGTCTACGATGGGAGCGGTTCCTGGTCATCCACAAACCCTCCTCTGGCCGGGTGTGTGTTGGTCAGGAAACCTTCTGCTGAAGCCAGGTGTCGCCTCACTTGAACGAAAGATGATGGGCAGATATTACGCCGCGAGCGACATGACATCTCACGACACCAAGCAGGACGGGTTGGTTTGAGACGTTGATACACGCTACCAACCCGGCCAGATAAGACCGGGCTGGACAAGGGCCCAGAGCCACCCAAGACCCAAGAAGATGCATGCCGGCAACGGGCAGAGATAAGAACTCATCCCAAACGAGTCAAGCATGGGTTCCCGGTCGGATGGAGGCGCCGATAACCGACCGCGCCATTGGTCCAGCTGCCAGCCGACACTCGGAGATGCTGTAATGCGGCGACGGCAGGGAGGCCGGCAGAGATGCCCTCCATTGAGTCTGTCACTCTGTGCCGTTCATTTCACCCTCCCACATCCTTTACCTAGCACCGGCGAACTCCGCCTGCCGTAGCATCGTCCAAGATTGTCTAGGCATGATAACGCGCAACTCCCCAGGTACCGACGGCTTCTGGCGAGTGCCTGAGCTCCGGTCTTGTCGTCATTGACAGGAATCTTGACCAGCCTACCATTACGGCGATTTCAATCATCACCAGGCTTCAACTTACTGTGGCATTGCCCAGCAGCGTTCGAATTGCCTTCACAGCTCAGTCTGGCTATGGTTAGCGCGGCGTGGAAGGGAGCGTCAACAGCACGATGACAGCAACATCGTTTATCCGGTTGGAAATAGTAGTGTCACTTCTATCTAGACCATGTTCTAGAACCAACGAAAACCTGTCTTAACATCCTTCAGAACCAGCGGCCTTCTGGGCTTATATTCTGCTCGTCGACCAACTGCCTGCGCCCGGTCACCCTATCCGGACCAAGCTACATACAACGTCGGAGTCAATTCTATACAAAAACAACATCGTTCTCATGTCTTCCAACAACTACCCCAGAGCCCTGCTTCGTCTCTCCGAAGAGGGCCGAAGCGAATAAAGCACTGCTGACAGCCAAGTGCTGGTCCCAGACGACGCTTCGCCGCCGCCATCCAAACCCTTCAGTAATCATCCCGCATCCCTCGGACAACTTCTTGCTGGGATTCGTGCCGTGCTTGGTGATACTCGTTCAACTGCCGCCGCCTAGCCTCCTGGACTAACCCAAGATGCCCCTTGTGCTTGCTCTTCAGACACAGGCTGAGCTCAGCTACTGTCCGAGACTTGCACTTGCACATGTTGGGCACCCCCCCGAACAACTCGCGTGCCGCAGGGGTTGGAAAGTCTATGCTGATACGTCGGACGTCCTTCCATACCGCGGCAGCGTATGCCCTCTCTCCTCTGCGGCCGAGAGCCAACTTGGCGAGGTTCCAGTCCATGTCTCCATCGCTGCTCTCGAAGCGCCGCGCCAAAAGCTCCTGTGTTCCGCGCTTCTGCTCCACAGATGCGATGCGGCAAGAGGCGCCGTCTCGCCCTGATCGTCGACAGTTGCACCGGTCAGCGTTGACCGCCGTCTCCTCGTCAATCTCCACCGTCACCAGAGCCAGCTTCTTCGTCGCGCGGTTCTGAGTGAAGAACACCATCATCGGGTTCGGCGGTCTTCGATGTACCGTTCCGGTTGTGTGACCGCCAATGTTGACCGTCACCGTGTGGGCTTCGCTTTTCCCCGAACTATGGTTGGACGGCGACGTTGTCGTGGAAACGTTACTCGACACGCTGAATGTTCGATCGGGGCGGCTGTTGGTGGTCGAGAAGGATGATGCTCTCGGAGGCGACGCCCATGTGCCCGGGAACAAGTTGGATGACCGAGGGCTAGACGGAGAGGTCGACATGGTCACTTGGCGACTGCTGTTGGGAGGAGCTGAGCTTGCCATCTGGCTCGACGAACCGACTGGCCGCCTTGGGATGGACATGGGCGGTCGGAATCCGGGGGTGTTAGGACCGTTCAGTATTGGAGCGGACGTCACAGATGCAACACGCGTCGGAGAAGCAGCTTGCGGAGGTACGTTGCCCCAATGCATGGGCGAGACGGTTTCCGTTGGGCTTCTCGTGAAGAAATCTGGCGCATCAAACACGCTGCGGAGCGTGCTCTGCCTCGAGTTGGAGTCGTACGCCGACGACCTCACGGACGCAGATCTGCCGGGCGCGTCATCCTTCATTGAGGCTTCGTTGCTCGTCACCAGTTGACCGTCGAGCTGGGCAGGAACCCAGAGCTGTATGCAAGCATCCTCCTCGACGGCGCCGTTGCGTCCAGAGACGATGAATGTAACTGTGGCATTGTATCTTGACACAAAGAGTCAACGTGCCTGTCCATATGCGCAGGACAGGAAAGCCTTACTGGTTATACCTGTCAAAGACCTTGAACCCGGTTACGCCTTGTTGGAACTTGACGAGGTCTTTCAGTCCTGTAAAGGCCAAGTTGGCCAGCCTCTCATCCTTCTGCAAGGTCACATCCAGGGCTCCTGACTTCGAAGGCACTGCGTATATCGGCCTCAAGATGACAGAAGTGATGTCAAAGTCGATAGTCTCGGCTATTGTCGAAATGTTAGATGGGTGAAAGCACGGCAGGTGGCAGCCAATATGGTGGTGGAAACACCGAGGTTGACGAGGAAGTGAGGGAAGAGGACGGATCAGAACTGGCACACTTACCTCGACGTCGAGCCGACTTGGTCGCTCCCAGCTCCTCACCCGAGATGTTTACTCTGAATCGTCTGCCATCTGCATCCATTCGGCGCAGCAGCTGCAGCTTTCTCTGCACCTTGGCACCGGAACCTTGAAGCGGACTGAAGAGGTAAATGGTGTTAGCAAGACAACAGACAGATGCCGAGATTGAACGAGGCCTATTAGCGTACACATCAAGGACTTGCTCCATCAGAGCATCTTTGGTTACCACGTCCAGGAGTTGCGGTGGCTCTCTCTCGGGCCAGATTTCGAGCATATCGGCGGTCAGCAGCCCGTCCAGGCTGGGCTGCACGAGGTCGTCTTCGAATCGGGCACATTGTGCAGATAGATCCTGTCGTTTTATCAGCCCTCCCCTCGGCCACTTCAGAATTGGTATCGAGCGTATACTCACATTTTCGAGTTCTTTCACATAAGAGGGCCAGTGTGAGACGTCAGGCAGCCGCTGGCTTTGGAGGGTGTTTTTGATGCGCCGTTTGAGCCAAATACATTTCAGCAAGTTGACAAATTGCCGCACTGGTGGTATCTTGTTCTCGACGAGGATGCCCATGGGCGCAAAGCTGAAGGTGGACTTGTTAAAGTAAATGACGAAGGCGTCAGTCATTTCTTGGAGACTGGGGCTTGGGTCTTCCTCCGGCCGGTCTCTCCAGGCTCGTTCCAGGCCATTGGAGACGCTTATTGGTATCTCCAAGCTGTGAGGCTCCCGAGCTTGCTGGTTCAGAGCTTGCTCGAGGTCTGGCACCAAGACGCCGATCAGGCGGCGAAGGTCTACATGTACTGCTTGTATCTGATTGACCAGGTCTTGACGGAGCCTTTGTATGTCTTCGCGTACGCGACACAAGAGGTCGCTGGAGTCTGTCAGAGTCGAGGGAGGATTCAGGAGGCAAGTCGAATCGGAGAGACTCACATTTCAAAGGGTTTCAAGACATGGAGGACCTTTGCGTTGTGAAGAGCTATCCGCGCGCGTAGTCGGTCCGCGGTGGGGGCGACGAGAACGTTCCATTCTATGTTCCTGAGCGGGCCGCTGCTGATGCTATAACGATGATTGTTGTCGAGCAGCTGCGCACATTCGGTCAGGGTCTCCCTGTAGTCTCCAATGATTTCTCCCAGGGACGAGGAGTCCCATCGCAGAGACCCTTGGTAAGCGCCGCCCTGACGGAGCGAGCACTCGGCTTGGTCCACTACGCGGCCGAGGATGTCGAGATTCCGAGCCAGATTCTTGACGTCGCGACCGAATTCTGCATATTGCCGAGCTGGAACGCAGTCAGTGGGCTGAGCCTTCACTCGTCATACCCATCCAAAGGCGGAACAGGCAGTCGGATCAAGAGAGGAAAAGCCAGACTGCGGCCTCTGCCGGTCGAGTAACATGTGCGCAACACGGTCTGGAGCATGATACTATGCGGCAGAATGACTCGAGGCCAACTTTGATTTGGAGATGAACTCACTTGCGTTGAAGTCGTTTTCCCAGCCGAACCTATACACATCCCTGAGGCAGAGTCAACTCGGTCAACCTCAAGGACACTCATCCGTCGCTGGATTGACGGAATACCCACCAGGCAAGTTTACTAAAGTTGATCACATCGCCCAACTGTATTGCACCGGCCATTTGTAAAAGTCGCCAAGGCGAGAAGAGAGAAGATGCCCTTCTGTCTAACACGCCTTATGACAGGAACTTATGACGTGAGATGGGGTCAAACGGCGCGTAGTAGACGGACGATGCGACACAAATGAGGGGGAGGAACGTCTGGATATGAAAAGAGACTGGTCTCGGGGTAGATGTATGCAGCTGGTGTGAGATGAGGGTGAGTGCGAGCATGAGCAAGAAGGCTGTAAGCACCACCAGTTCGTCGATATCGTGCGAGGGAGCACCAGACAAGACGATACGGTCGTCACTGGGAATGTAGCATTGGCAACCAGTGCTGGGAATAGGAAAGCCAGGTAGATACCAGCACATACGGATTCAGACAAGAGACAGAGAGAGAGAGAGAGAGAGAGAAACAGAGACAGTGAGAGCGCCAAGTCGACAGATGACCAACGAGAAACAAGAACAAGACTCGGGGAGGGTGGGAAGGATTGTGAGTCCGTCTCTCTGTTGTCCCCAGCTCACTGTCTCTCTCTCTCTCTCTCTCTCTCTCTCTCTCTCTCTCTCTCTCTCTCTCTCTTCCTCTTTCTCCCGCACATACAAACCCACATACTTCCGTACACAAGCTCGCACACCATACCCTATCTTCCTACACCCTTCGGTAGCTTCAGGGAAGCACGAGCTGCAGGCTGTGCCGAGAGATAGTGGTTGCCTCGTTCCTATCTCGGTACTCATACCATGCAGGCGACTGCAGCATAGAGGCGTGGCAATGTCTTGTTCACCTCCTTGCCGCGGCTGCTGCCTGTAGCATCGTCGTCGTCGGCTGACAGCTCGGCGACCGTGACGTTGAACTTGTGCGCGATGGACAGTTTGCTCGACCGGGCTTGACTGTCGAAACCATTGCTTCATTCAGAAGGTCGAGGTGCAGACTCCCGCCACCTCTCAGCCTTGCGACGGTAGACCCTCATACGTGCCATGCGCGTTGCATCAAGAGCTATGAGCTAGCTTCCACATGCATTACTCTGGGTGGCTGTTCTTGTCGACAAGTAGCTCAAACGACTGCCGTCACTTTTCCTACCACCAGCAGATGAGACCTCACCCCGACTGAGAGGTACAGCGAAGCTTTCCAACCTCCCCGTCAGCACTCAAAAAGCCAGCACTAAGGAGAAGTCGCGTTGGGCAGTGAAGCGCAAGGTGTCACGAGGTCTTACTTACCCGAGACAAAATACTGCGTATACTGCGTTCCTACCAGCAAGTCTATGGAAGTGTCCAATCTTGATCGTTTCCGGTCCACCACCTCTCTCCCACGATACCATGCAGCACTGCGGCGGCGCAACGCTTGCTAGCCATTGCTAGTCGTGATAAGGGAGAGACGACAAGGGTTCAGGGAGGGGGGGATGGGATGGGACAGGTTGCACTACACTCGTTGGGATGAACCGACATGGGTGGACGGACGCAGGTCAGCAATAAGCGACTTGGGATCTAGCCTCTACTGAACTCTACAAGTAAACATGCATTGAAAGCTGCGCAGCTGAATGTGTGCTGCGCATCTGAATACTCTATCTACGCAGCATTCGAATCCGTATATCCCTGAAGACTTATAACGAACGCATTTGGGCTTTCGGTGTCAAATACGTCGTGGTGTGGACGTAGGCGTCTGATATTACCCTTCAACCACGAAAGCAACAGCTCAGCTACGGTGTACGGTAGGTGTAACCTGCTCTCAAGACCCCTGGGCCTTGATCTGCATCAGCTCTTCTCCGTGCGGGAAGGCTGGTGGCGGTGGCAGTGACTGGGACATCGTCAACTACAACTGGTCGAAGCCTGTGCCCTCACTCTCCCCCAGCTGCCGCTCTCGAACCACCGGCAGGCTTCCCATTTGCTCTCGCTTGCTGAGACCTATCAGAGTCCCGTCATCCGAGACCAGCACATTGCCAATGTGGACACCTGCGAATTAACCTTCAATGTGGCTGTCGTGCAAGAGAGAGAAAGAGGAAGAGAGAGAGAGAGAGAGACAGAGAGAGACACCGGGCAGAGCCTCGGCGACGCACCCCTACTCCAGAATCTGGCTGAAGAGAGAGAGAGAGGACATCACACGCGGCCGAACATATCCTTCTATTCCGCAAGTGTGCGAACCATGCAAGGCAGATTTTGAGACGAGGCTGTCGGGTGTCCAAATGACTCTACCGAGTGCTCGTTCCGGCTTAGCCAGCGCCTTTTCTCGGCATGCCTGCATGCAATTGCTGCATCCTCGGGCGATGGTGGTTCTGCCTGCTTTCTTCGTGGCTCTCATCCTGGCTCCCTTGGTTCGCGCCCCAGATGATGATTGTTCGAGGCTGCTGTCCTTGACCGCGTGCTATGTATGGTATGAGCTGCATGCCAAATGGCATGCCACACCTGCTTGTCAGAGGCTGGGGGGACCGCCATACTTAATGATCGAGCCCACCCTTTGTAGCCTGTTTCTGCCATGTACGCTGATAGATGTGATGCCCCCTTGACTTCGCGGATGCCGATGCGTAGCTGGTCGTTATCATTCCCACTACACTACGGAATACCCTTACCGGTTTGACGTCGACCGAGTCGAGGTTCCTTTCTTGGTGGAAAATGAATGGGCATCACAACTCGGCTGGAGCTTACTCGGCCGGCATTTATCAAGAGCCTCGGACTGCCGACGATGATTCGAGCCACAGTGATATTGAAGACATCTTTGCAGGTTTACCAGACGACAGCAATGGCATCGTCACTCACGCCCCGAGAGAAGGCTTTCGTCTGGGGTACTTTGACGTCTGCTGCCTCGTCATTAACCGCATGATAGGTGCGTTCACCCCACCCCATGTTCGATCCGACGACGTCTTTGCAGAGAGATGAAAGGGGTGCTAACGTTTAGACGATAGGGACCGGCATCTTCATGTCTCCCAGGCGAGTCATGAGAGGCACCGGCAGCGTGGGTGCGAGCCTGCTCTTCTGGCTCGCTGGCTTCGTGTACTGTCTTTGCGGCACCCACGTCTACATAGAATACGGCCTCAACGTCCCTCGGTATGTCATCGACGGCGTCGAGCAGAGTGTACCACGTTCAGGTGAGTAAGCTCAGACCGCGACTTTCCCAGAGCCTTCCGTTTGAGACCCGTGAGTGTTGACGTCCACGAGGCGGTGATCTCGTTTACCTCCAGTATGTCTATCGCAAGCCTGCGTTGCGCAAAAACACCCTGTTGCTCTCGACCTGCATCTTCGGCCTCTCCTTCATCGTTCTGGGCAACATGGCCGGCAATAGCATTCACTTTGCCCTGCGGGTGCTCGAAGCAGCTGGCCACGAGAATCCAGAGAACGGGCCGGTGCGAGGCATCGCTCTCGCCGTGGCTATATTCGCATGCATCGTCCATGCCATCAGCAGGCGATTCGGTATCCTACTCAACAACTTCCTCGCTGTCGTCAAAATCATGATCATGCTCCTGATCATAGTCACGGCCGTCGTCGTCGGCGCGGGCGGTTTCCCAAAGACCGCCAACGTCATCGACCAGAACACGTCTCCCAAGACCTCCTTCACGGGCGGCTCGTCGGAAGCGAATGGTTATGCCCAGGCGTTCCTGGCCATCATCTTCACCTTCTCCGGCTTCGAACAGCCCAACTACGTTCTCGGGGAAATCAGCCGACCGCGAAAGAAGTTCCCCATCGCCATGGGCGCAGGCGTCGGCACCGTCGTGATCCTCTACCTGGCCGTCAACATATGCTACATGGTCGTCGTGCCCAAAGACGTGCAAATGGAGGCCAACGTTGCGCAGATGTTCTTTGAGCTCACTTTTGGGAAGCTGGGCTCCGACGACAAGACTGGATCGCGCATATTCAATGCTCTCCTCGCCATCTCTTCCATGGGTAACATCATCGTCATGGTAAGTATGCAGGCGTGGCGCCAATCTTCCTGTGCCTTCAAAGACAATGTCAACACGCGACTAACACCATCCTAGACGTACACCGCTGCTCGTGTCAAGCAGGAAATCGCCAAAGAGGTGAGGCTCCCACCCATGCACATGATCAACTGGCACCGACGCCGTGAGACTGGGACGGAGACTGACTGATACTCAATATTGTTGCTTTTGCAGGGTATTCTTCCATGGCCCAAGTTCTTCGCCCAGAATACGGACCTGAGTCTGGGTCGCCTTCTCCGATGGTTTCAGAAGAGAGGAATCTTCAAATCGCTTCTGAGGATCCGCTGGTTCTCGCCGGAGCATCACAGCGAGAAGACACCGGTTGGAGCTTTGATTCTCCACCTCGTCAGCTGTATAATTCTCATCTTTGCCACCTCCGGCGTCGAACCCGAATCGGCATACACCGTCCTTACTTCGCTGAGCGCCTATGTCGTGAATGCCTTCATCGGCACTTTCCTTGGCCTGGGTATACTCATCTTGCGATTCCGAGGCCCTCCTGCCACACTCACCGACGACGATGCTTCGACACACGGCCAGCCTGCCTCTTCTCCTTCGTCCTGGGCCGAGCTGACCGGGAAACACTTCCGCCCCTTCCTGTCGGTATTCTGTGCCGTTGTGTACACCTGCGGCGGTCTGTACCCCGTCATCACCAATTGGGTCCCTCCATCAGGGTCTCTCAAGGCAACGTTGGACCCTTGGTGGCTAGTTCCGACGGTTTCGTGGATCATCATCTCCCTCGGAGTCGCCTGGTTCGTTGGATTCGTGCTCGTGGCGAGGTACCAGGAGAGAAAGCATCACCGTGTCTTCGTCGTCGAGAAGAAGCCAGAGTTTGAAGCAGCCGATGGTAGCGGCCGAGGTCCGGAAGCTGGCAATGGAAATGGTACTGGCAATGGCGGCGGCGGCGGCGGCGACTTGATACAGGTTCACGAGACCGTGTACCTAAGTTGGGTCGGCAAAGAGGCGCTGCGGTCCAGACGGCCCGTATTCGACGAACCCAAGCAGCCCGAGGACTCTGTGGCCGAAGTGCCAGCGTCGCCATATGCTGGTACCGGCTTTGCGCCGTATGGCGAGGGCCGAGGGGTGGTGCCGGGACCGAGAGACTACAGATACTGAGCTTTGCGCTCCGTTTTCTGTCTATTAATTATGAATGGCGCACCTTTCTGTAGAAATTAGGCTCGAGCAGTCTCATCGTGTCGTGTCGATTAAATAGACCAACTTATTATTCATGTAAATTTTGGTATCTCTTGGCTGGCAACATTGATCTAGCCACCCACACGCCGACTTTCTTCTTCATGGTCTCGATTCCTCATTAGCTTTAGTTTACAGCCGTCTGATCAGGGTTCCTGCTCGACGATATTATCGAGTCTCGGCTGCAGTTGTGCGAGGGCAGAACGATCTTGCCCGTCGGGATTATAGGCACGGAAGACCTCGCCACGCATGAGTCTGCGCGGTGCCCGTCTCCCCGTGAACAGTTCGAACTGGGCGAATCCCTGCTCCGGTAACAGATCCAGGCCGTCCATGGTCACCCAGCCGCGATGCGAGGCCTGCCGTGCCTGGTTGAGGATGGGCGTGTCGAGCGTCTTGTAGCCAAGCTCGACGAGACAACCGCCTGTTGGGCTGGCGAGCCATGCCTGCGGTGCCACGAAGTTGGGGGCTGGCACGTCGCCGATGCTGTGAGTTGGGATGCAGGAGACGATCAGCGTTGGGAGCCTCAAGTCTTCAGGCCAGGGCTCGTCCAGGCTCTTGATGATGTGGAATCTGGTTTCCACGTCCGACGTGGCGCTAAGGAGCGGCAGGTTGCGCCGCTTCAACAGTCGCGTGAAGTGGCCGACCATCTTCTCGGCGTTTTCCAACGTCCTGTTGTAGACGACAATGTTCTTCACGCCTAGCTGCAGCATGCTGTACGTCGTGGCTCTGGCCATGCCACCGGCACCGATGACGAGGCCGCAGCTCGTCGGTCGTACGGCGTTTGCGGGAGACAAGCCTCTCCTCAAGCACGCTCTGATGCCGATCCAGTCCGTGTTCTCGCCGTAAAGCGCCCTGACAGGCCCGGCTCGGTTTCTGCAGTTGAACAGCTTCTCGTCTTCGGGTATGCTGCCGTCGGGATTCAGCCGCCGGACCGGGACGAGAGTGTTGACGGCGCCGATGGCTTGGGCGTGCCGGCTCAGCGAGTGCGTCAACGTGATGATTTCCACCTTGAAGGGCAAGCCCACGCTGGCGCCTGCGAAGCACGGGTCTTCGATCAGTTCTCGCAGGCCGTTCAGGGTCGGCGTCGAAAAGGGTCGGTAGACGTGGGGGATGCCGCAGGCTCGGAGCGCCGCGTTGTGCATGGCGGGCGAGAGACTGTACGAGACATGCGCGCCGAAGACGTACATCTTCATGGGGTCGAACAGGAACGAATTATATAGAGCCTGGGTCGCCTGGACCGCGGTCAAGCAGGGCTGATGGGGGTCATGCCTCGCGGCCATGGCCTCTGGCACGACGCTCGTGAGAACATGGTTCATGGCTGCCGAGTGCCGGCCGCGAGGCCCCGAGTTGTAAGCAATCAGGGGAATCTTGTGGCCAGTGATGGCGTCGACCAGGGCCTTGAGATGGTTCACATCAAAGTTGTCCTTGATGGAGGTGACGGGCTTGATTAGGCGCGCGAGATCACACCCCAGGCGCCGCGCCCTGTGATAATGCGACATCCAGAACGAGTCTCCCCAGGGAGGAGAGTCGGCAGCAGGTGTCAGATGGCCGATAATCTTTGCTCGTCTTTTCATGGAGATGATTTGCAGGAGCTGGTAGTCGGAGACACGAAGATCGAGGGTGAGGTACTCGGGGCACAATCGCAGGCCGTGGAGGATGTAGTCCATGTAAACCGAGTCGGACGAGTCTGGAAGGACAACATGGTAGATGAGAGGGACCACGGTGCTACGTCTGATGGAGCCGATGATTCTCGCAATGTCGGCTGCTCGTTCCGAGTCCAGCGCGGCCGCCGGTCCTGCACCAGAGATGCCGTCGACGACAATCTCGATGGCATCGGCGCCCGTTTCCAGTTCCTCGATATCGACTTCGTTATTTAAAAGACTGGACAGTGGCACAGAGATGGCGTAGGTGAATCGGCGATCTTCAGTCGGTATGGAAGCCAGTGGGAAGGCAGATTCGATGAAGGGAATGGAGCCCTTGGGCAGCACGAGACTGAGGAACTTCAAGAAGTGTCTTTCGGCCCTCTTGAGGGTGAGATAGGGCGCCGGGGGCTTCTGTCCGCCTGCGTGTGATTCTATCCTTGCGGCGTCGGTCTCGACCCAAGGGTCGGCCGTCTCGGAGACGTTGAAGAACTCGAGATTGCTGCAGGTTCGGAAGATGGTGCTGCTCGCGGCCAGCAGATTCCTCGCCTTCTCCTCGTCTTCGATCTTGAGGTGTTCCTGGATGGCCTTGACGTCGCGTACGATGTGGACGACAGGATGGGTGCGGCAAAAGTCTCTGAGGAGCGTCTGCACGCCACGCTCCATCCAACTGCAGACAATCAAGAAGCCCTTCGAGTACTGGTCGAGGAGGTCCCGCAAGACGTCGGCCTGGCGGCGGTGACATTCGACTTGGCCGTGGGCCCTCTTGTAGGCGTAGCTCGTGAGGCCAGTGGCTTGCTGGAACACTTTTTCGCAGTCGATGGCTCGTCTTGCCATGGCGGTCGACGCAATAATTGCCAGCGTAGACTTGCCGGCGCCGCGAATACCGGCAAGGACAATGGAGGCGTCGGCAGGGAAGGGCGGGATCTCGTTGGGTAGGTGTGTGATGGGAGTCACTGGTCTCGTGACTGGTGTGTCGGGTCTTGAGCAAGCAGCCATGGAGTGTCTGCTACTGTTGGTTCGCGGGCTCTGAGGTTCCTTTGGCGAAGCATTGTAGCCGTAGCCGTTGCGGGAGTCGACACGGATGAACTTGGAGGGGTTTTCGACGTGATGTTTGCGTTCGGCATCATCGTCGTCCATGGCCGTGGCCACATACGACCGCTTCACTCCAGCAGTCGCCATAGCCATAGCCATAGCTCCTCAACCTGGCTATAGCAGTCGCTGGTGGGTTGAAGAGGGAGGCCAGGATGCATGCGCGACGCCGGTGTCAAGTTGAGAGAGATATGGAGAGAAAGTCCAGGTCAGCCAGATGAATGGCGTCGTGTGTGGCGTGTCGCAGCGTAGGTGACGGGGTCCTGTCGTCTCGCAAGAGTCAATCGAGGTCACTCTGTCACTCTCCCCTCCCTCGCTCTCGGCGTCTCTTTCCCGGTTCTCTCAGTCAGTAAGTCGGTCACTTGAAGGAGTCAGATAATGCCAGCTGGAGCTTGGGTAGTCCTAACGAGTCGCGTCGAGTACACCGACCGAGGCGGGACCGCATAGCAGTTCATGGACATGGGCAATGGGCATCGAGGTGGGATTGACGGAGAGACAAATTCGAAGCCGTTTCCCATTTCCGGAGGTCGGCATCCAGCTTAGCCTGAAAGCCCCTCTCCCTTAGTTTACGCTCGGCCGGGTACTCTGATAAAGATTTATCCAGCATATGGTGTGTTAAGGCAGTACTTTAGTGAGCATCGTTCCGTTGACAGCTCAGAGTTGGGCTTGGGCGACGTTCCTGCTTTGTTCGCTGCTTTTTGTTATACCACAAAAATACGTAGCGAGATGCAGGTCTAGTGCCGTCATCAGTTGTGTATGTAACAAGAGAAAAGGTTACCGGAAAACCACGTGACGATGTACAAGAATAATTACCAAGCCTCATGTTTTGTGGCTCGTACACGCATCGGGAAAGCACCAAGAAAGCTCGCCTCACGATGACCTCCACAAGTCTCGTACTAACACCCCGCATGTCGAGTCATCCGTACTTTGGTCCAAGCAGCCAATTAATGCAACCAGGATGCCAGCTGACCTTTGTTCTCAAACTCAACATGAGATCAAGCAAAACAACCTTGGAAGAGAGGGCGCTGCCTTCTGTCACTCCAGATCGACTGTGTTCGCCGTGAAGTTTACCCCAGGATTCAGGATTTTCCCCACCCCAGTCAGCGAGTGCGCCGGGAATCTTGGAGAAGCAGAGACGTCAATCCTGCTGCTGCTGCTGCCGCTGCCGCTGCCGCTGCCGCTGCTGTATTGGGCGTTGCTGTCGCCGTCGACATTGCTTCGCTACTTGAGGCGATAGCTTCATCTCCGGCCCCTTCTCGCTCGCTGCGTCCTCACCTCTGTCCTCCCGCGCAGTTCGAATCGACCTCGACCACACGTACCTCACGCGCGCCCTCATGCCGTCTTCGGCGGCGTGAGCCATATGAGCTGCGCTGCGCTGCCTTGCCCCGAGGCATTCATTGACTGACTGATTGAAGAATGCCTTCCAAAAGAAAGGCCCAGGATGCCGAGACTAATGCTGCATCCACGTCTGCTCCTAAGCGCCAGCGAGTATCACGGGCCTGCGATCAATGCAGAAGGCAAGTCGTTCTCTCTCCTCCTCTTCTTCCTCTCCTTCTCCTTTTCGTATAAATACTGTCGTCTTTACCCCTGGCAACCTATCCTCGGCCATCGCTGGCAGGGAAGCTTTTGCTACCCAGTATGTATCCGACGCCGTCTACAACCCTTGTCCGACCATCCACCACCCAGTCTCTTTGACTTGTCGAGGCCATTGGTCGACCAGGATCACTGACAGCGCCATCATTGCGACGAGCCACTCGCTGACCTTTCGTTGCAGCGCCAGAGAGAAATGCGACGGAGTCCAGCCTCAGTGCTTCTCCTGCGTGACCTTGTCGAGGCAGTGCACCTACAACGTTGCCCCCAAGAAACGAGGTGTGCAGACGGGCTTGATCCGGACGTTGGAGCTGGCCATTGTCTGGCTTTTCGACCAGGTTCCCGGCACCGAAGACAAGCTGGCAGAGCTGTTGACCCGAGAGGGCGAAACCGGCCAGTCTCTGCTGCTGGACAAAGATAACGACGCCGGCAACCGTCTTCACAAGAGGTGGAGGAGATGCCGAGTCCACAAGGATATCGATCGTCTGCTATCTGGTAAAGACGGCGTAAGCCCTCGCCAGGACACGTCAGGGGACGAGTCGGATGCGGAAGCAGACGCTCGCATCAAGAACCAAGACAAAACACCACAACCTGCTATCGAAGCCTCCCCGAAGCCAAGAACGGGCGCTCCCGAACGAGCAGCAGAGACTACCTCGAACGAACCCTCGACACCTAGACATCGGCATGGCTCTTCTTCCAGACGGAGGTTCCAATTGCCGCAAAACTTCCCCAGACTACTGGAAGTGTACTACTCTTATACTCACAGCTGGCTTCCAATATTGAACCCAAAAGAGACCCTAGACAACATAGCGGCTTCGTATTCCTCGGACGGAATTGACGTCGACCCGGAAGATTCTGTCACGAGCGCGGCCCATGCCGAGCTGTGGTGCGCCCTTGCCGTGGGCGCGTTCCAGGACGCAAACTCGTCGAGAGCATCCAGACGCCCAGATTCGTTGTCGGAACGGCCCAGCCTCATCTTTGCTGCGGCAAGAGGATTGATTCCGGTGGAGACGGAGATGGCCCTGGGGCATGTCAAGGCTCTTCTCGTGCTGTCACTCGTGAAACTAGGCCAGGACAATGCGGGCGCAGCGTCGCTGCTCATAGGACTGGCCGTCAGGGGTGCCATGGCATTGGCGGATGGGAGGTCACGACGGAGAGGTCGAGGTTCGATATCGGGGCATGCGGTGCCCTCGACGCCCGAAGGAAACGTGACCACCAACGCGCTGGACCGGGTGCTCATGGCGTGCCTCATGCTCGATACCATCGTGTCTTTGGGTCTAGGCCATAGGCCACACATGAGAACCAGCGACATGAAGGACAAGGACAAGCCGACGGAGGAGACTGGGGCCGAGGAATGGACTCCGTGGGTGCCAAGGGTTGGATTCGGATCCGAGGACGCCGACGGCGCTGTACATCCTGCACAGTCCTTGAGTTCATTCAATCAGCTTTACCAATTCTTCCGGACGCTGAACCAGAGCGTCGTCGACTCGGGGACCACGACACCCCAGATAGGCGCCGCAAACCTGGTGCAGGCGCTGGACCCGCGTTTCTCCTTTTGCAACTCTGTCGTGTTCGGAGCGTCAACGATACCCAGGTTGCCATCGGCATTTCTGATACAGGCAACCTTTCTCGGGGCGACGCTGACGCTGATGGCCGACGCGCGAGTGTCGCTCATATGGAGTCTGATGGAGGTGCTCGAGACGTCCATTGCCGACTTTGGTGCTGCGGGCGTCTCACCGCTACTCGTCACATACATGAGCATCGCGAACACCAAGAGCTGCGTCAAGGCTCTGAGGGATGACGACAAGGCCAGATGGAACTCGCTCATGAACGATCTGATATCTGTATGGAAAGACCGAGACAAGACGACGACGACGACGACTAATCCGGACAAGTCTCCCACAGACATGGACATGGCCGGCAAAACGCCTATCCAGGAAGAACACTCTACTACTTCTGCTGCTGCCGCTGCTTCTCAATTCTCACGGCCGCCCGCACAGCAAATGCCACACTATCCGCAGTTCCTGATGAACACGGATTCATATCACCAAAACGGCGGTGGATTCTTACCGACGGCGTCGTCAGCCAGCCCCTCGACGGCTAGGACGATGCCGTTTACCCCGGGGAGTCAGCTGGATCCTTTCCCGACGGGTCTCGTGGGTCACATGCATTCTTCTCAGGCGCCTTACCTCATGGAACCAGGGGCCCACGGCGTTGATTACGACGCTATAATGGACGAACTCGCATCCATAGACTGCGCCGACAGCATCGAGTCTGACCCGCAGTTCATGGCCAATCTCGGCTTTGCCCCGGGCTCAGACTTGACGGACATGCTGCGAGGGGAGTTCGGGGGAATGTGACCAGTATAATGAATGTATTATGACTTTGGACTTTGCGTAAACGACGATGGATACCTACCTACCTTAAGATACCTACCTAAGCCGCCAAGTAACCATTTGAACAATGTCTGTCGTCTGGTGCCACCAATGACTGTGAAAAATAAGATGCCGTACCTGATGAGGTCGTGATGCTCGACCGTCTAATCTACACATTAGTCTGAATCAGATAAGTTATGCTCTTCGCGTTGCGGCTGAATGTGTATCCATCCTCCGCGCCAAGGAGGCTGACTGAACAACACCGGAATCGCTAGCCCTATTTGTACAACGCCCAGGAGATCGATCACACGAGGCTTATCCTTCTTGGCCGTTTTCTCTACTACCTTGTCAGCGTGGTGTCTGGTGTCTAGAGGGATCGAGCCAAGACAAACCAGCATTGGCGACAAAACGAGATCACGTCCAATCACGGTGCCTCGGAACTACAATTACCAGACTTGAATGAAGAGTAATGACGTGTGCAAAGTCTCTTGGCTTTTTTGAGCCGAGTCAAGCTGGTCAGTGACGTTACATTCTGGTTGAACGTCGTTCAAAACGATTCCATGTGTGAAATGCTTGCCTCATAGTAGGTTACAAAACACATTTTGTAGTCAGAGACTGCCAAAATCCCATTTCTGACTAGAGAATGTATTATTTGAGTATGTTTTGAACAGCGACATCTGATTACAGCTAAATGAGATCTCGATGTGTGATAAGGCCTTTGCATGATTACATCCATACACGCCACCACGGACTCATCACGCGCACACTGCAAACTCAACTCACACGCTTACGAGGTCCACTCTTCTCTGGCGACTTTCCATGCTGAATACGTGCAGTAGACTACACAAGATGAAAATAAGCTTGGCTAGAAGAAGTTGGACCTGTCCTGGTACGCGTTGGGCAAGTGGGTGTGGCCTGGCCTTCATTGACCGGATATTCACAACTCCATTACTCCACGCGGCCATCTCTTCACGGCCAACCCCCGTTCCAACAAGTGTACTCGGTATGCTCCCCGTAATCTGCACCCCAGCTGACAGGCCAAAGTCTGGGGTTGCTGACCCTTCACCCGCATTATTGGATCTCAGCGCTGTTGGAAATCAACAAGTTGGGGGTTCCGTCCGCTCCCACGTGCAATGTGAGACAGATGAATGGAAATGCAGCAACGCTGACAGGATAAACGTTCAACCTCAACGCCCGGTTCAGACAAGGGTTCTCCAGAACTTGGGGGGTCTCACAGCCGGATCTAACACAGAAACAGGTATTGGTGCCGTGGATCGGTGCGGAGAACGAGGCCGCTTGTTCTTCTCCACGACGCTATGGAGACGAGTCAGTCGACAGGGTGCAGATTTTGCTCCGGTTCGGAGTCTCTACTGTGCTACCCAGTACACTTCCAAGGAGAAGCGTTCACCCTAGACTCAGAGTCACACACACAGACAGAGAGAGAGAGGGAGGGATTCAACCTTTCGGCAACTCATGCGTCGTCCTGCAGCCAGTCGTCCACCGTCTACGCAGTACCCCAGGATCCTAATTCGTCCAGACTCGAGACTTCGTTTCCCCCGTAATCCCCTTTGAGTGGGATGAACTACCTCCGCATCCCAAGTCCCCAGACTTTTACCCCAGACGCACCGATACGCGCACCATCTGTGAGCCCATACCAGCGTTCAGGTTGAACTGTGCACTACGGAGTACATACATCCACACACACATACATTCCACGGTAAGTAACGTAGGCTTGTCCAAGTTGCCGGTAGGATATTGGAACTACAGGGTCCAGACACTCGGGCTGGCTCGAATTTCATATAACAAAGGGCGACACCCTGGACCCCCGGGACGACAATCCATCTTGCTCTTCACTCTCACCCCTTAAGACTGATCAAGCCCATCTCTGACCTGGAGTTTTGACTGTCTGTCTCGAGGCTTTGAGCAGCAACAACAGCAACAGCAACAGCAACACTGGGTCAGCTCTCATCTCACACTATAAGTAGACCTCACTCACCATGGCGCTTCTCGCTCTTGTCGAGGACCGCCCGACGCCAAAGGCAGTCTACAACTGGCGCGTCTACCTCTGCGCTATCATCGCGTCCTTCGCCAGTTGCACCATCGGCTATGACTCTGCCTTCATCGGCACAACCCTGGCGCTCCAGTCCTTTGTGGACGAGTTCAAGTTCGCCGAGTACAGCACCAGCGGCCTGGCCCTGCTCAAGTCCAACATCGTCTCCGTTTACCAGGCCGGCGCTTTCTTTGGAAGTCTCTTCGCCTACGTCAGCAGTTACTTCCTCGGCCGCAAGAAGAGTCTGATCCTCTTCTCCCTCGTCTTCATGTTGGGCGCCGGCATGATGCTGGGCGCCAACGCCCAGCGCGGACTCGGCCTCATCCTCGCCGGCAGAGTGCTCGCGGGCATCGGTGTGGGTGGCTGCTCCAACATGACGCCCATCTACATCTCCGAGCTCGCCCCGCCCGCCGTCCGCGGCCGTCTCGTCGGCATCTACGAGATGGGCTGGCAGGTCGGCGGCCTCGTCGGCTTCTGGATCAACTACGGCGTCGACTCTACCATGGAGCCCAGCCACTCGCAGTGGCTCATCCCCTTCGCCGTCCAACTCATCCCTGCCGGTCTGCTGCTCATCGGAGCTTGCTGGATCCCAGAGTCCCCTCGTTGGTTGTTCTCCAAGTACAAGAGGGATAAAGCAATGGAGATCCTCTGCTGGATGAGGTACTTGAGTCACCACCAGCCCAAAAGGATCTTCGAGTCCATACTGACCACCCACTTGACAGAAACCTGCCAGCCGACGACCAGTACATCATCGAGGAGGTCGCCTACATCGATGCCGACCTCGAGAGATACCGCACCGAAGTCGGTGCAGGATTCTGGAAGCCCTTTGCTGCGCTGAAGCAGAGAAAGGTTCAGTGGCGTTTCTTCCTCGGCGGCATGGTGAGTACAAGTAGATCACTCGAAAGCATCGTGTGCTGTGGCTAACAAGAACGATGAATAGCTCTTCCTGTGGCAAAACGGCTCCGGTATCAACGCCATCAACTACTACAGTCCCACCGTTTTCAAGAGCATCGGTATCACCGGCACCAACACGGGCTTCCTCACGACCGGCATCTTTGGCGTCGTCAAGACTGTCGTTACGTTTGTCTGGCTCCTGTGGCTGATTGACCACCTCGGTCGTCGTAACCTGCTCTTGATCGGCGCCATCGGCGGATCGCTCTGCATGTGGTACATTGGCGGCTACCTTGCGCTGAACCCGGCCAACGGTACCGGCGGCCTCTCGTCCGGAGGCATCTCTGCCATGGTCTTCTTCTACCTCTGGACAGTGTACGTCATGATAGTCCCTTATCCAGAAGAAGCCCAAGATGCATGAGGCTGACATGAGAAAACAGCTTCTACACCCCTTCGTGGAACGGCACACCATGGGTCATCAACTCGGAGATGTTTGACCAGAACACCAGGTATGTTCCAGCTCGTGCGATCCAGCACCTGGCCGATGATGCCGCACATGACGTCAAAAACTGACATTCTCTCCTCTCTTCCAGATCCCTGGGCCAGGCAAGCGCCGCTGCCAACAACTGGTTCTGGAACTTTATCATTTCTCGATTCACCCCGCAAATGTTTAACGCGTGGGGCTACGGAGTCTACTTCTTCTTCGCCTCGCTGATGATCCTCTCGGCCGTCTTTGTCTTCTTCCTAGTGCCCGAGACAAAGGCCGTCCCGTTGGAGACCATGGACCGTCTCTTCAAGGTCAAGCCGGTGTGGCGTGCGAACAAGATCATCATTGCCGAACTGGCGGAAGACCAGAACAGTAGACAGAATGACTCCGAGGATGCCGTGTTCGGAGAGAAGTCGGATGAAGGAGAAGTCAGCCAGGTAGAGAGGAAGGCCAGCGTTTGAAGATCGGCACACGGTTTACTAATATGAATTGAAGGGCGTTTAAATGGGGGGAAGCCATACACACACTCACACACAAACACACACAAGCACAAGCACAAGCACAAAGAGTACCCATGCGAGGTTCCTCCGTCTCGAGGGAATCCACAAGCTTCAATCCCTGACGAGATTACCGTCTAAACGGTGTCGCGACGCACTAGTCGACACCAGACCCTCCAGTCCGCCGTCTTCTCGGTAAGAGGCGAGACGGAGGCGTCGACCGCAGGAGCGGAGCGTGAAGTGGGGGGAGAAGAGAGGAGGCGAGGTGATGATACCCAATCCCATGGTGAAGCGGAGGGAGGAAGAGAGTGAGGTGGGAAAAGATATAGCCGGGAGTGACCATTTGGATGTGGCACGCGCAGGGGGCCCTCCATGTCCGGGGTGGTGGTTCACGTGGAATTGACGGGAAACTGACGAGAGGTTCATGTATTAGCACCAATTACAGAGTACAGAGGAAGCTGTTGTACAATAATTAATAGAGCTCTCAACCCATGCGAATGGTACGTATGTCTCGTTCTGGCAAGCTCCTGGGGGTGGATGTGCTCCTCTGCGCGTCCTGTCAACATCTGAACGGGGTCTGTTATGCAGTATGCCATGCTCCTCGTCTCGAAAAGTCCATCAATCAATAGCTGGCATGCCGTAACCCTTGTATCGACTGCTGGATGATGCGATTCTGCTATACGTATTCTGAGCATTCCGTCGACTACCTAGGCAAGGACTTGTCAAAGGTACCGGGACGAGGACGTATCCCAAGCTGACCGTCACTCTGTTCACACCGCGGCCATGTCGTTTACCCAGAGTCTCAGTTTTCAAGTCATCGTCTTGGTGCTACTGTTTCGAGGAGACCGTCAGCTGTTCCCCAGTCTGTCCCGTTCCATCGGCAGCACCAAGGCCAAGTCGTCTTCCTACTCCCTGGCTCCTGTTCATGCGGTGCCCGCGACAACGCTGATCTGGCGATACGTGTTGCCTCGAAGCTTATTATCCACAAGACAGACTCGAGGTTGTGCCTCGTCAACTTTCCGTAAGATTTTCTGTGTGTAAAATGAAATGAATCTTTCATCGTCACGGTCACAGCTTGAGACGTTATATGCGAGTCTCGAGTTTGTCAAGTAAAGATTGAGCTGCCAGTCTCCGCTGGTCACATCGTTCGGCATACGACTTGAGATGATTACCGTACTCACGCCGTAGATGAAGCTCCTTTTAACAAACCATCATCTCTTCGCTCTTGTGTGTATTATTAAAACAGCCGCTGAGAATGCATATATGCATGTAGTTCCAGTTGACGTCTCGTGACGTTTACAGTTTCGAGTGCTGCGACAGTTTGGCCGCAACCACCTCCTTCACCTTTTGCACAGGCAGCTGGTCCACCTCCTTGCCAGTCCAGTATCGGTCCTGTGGTGTCGTTAGAAGCGGCGCGGAAATCAAAGACGACGGCGGACGGCGGACTCACCTGCTCCAATCCCTGGTAGATCATGGCTTCGGTGCCGAGAATGACTTGCCAGCCGGCGTCCTCGGCCAATGCGAGAATCTCGGTGTAAGGGCTGGGGTTGTAGCACATCTCCAGCAGGGCACCTTTGGTTTCCTTGTTCAGGAACTCGACGAGGACCTCACGAGCCACAATCTCCTCTGGTGTCGTGGGCGGGAAGTTGGGTACGCAAGCAACTGGCACCCGTCAGCGAATGTCGTCGCAGTATGCCAGTGGTGTTGAGAGGGAGGGAAACCACTCAAAAGGCCGAGCACTTCAAACATGCACCAACTTCACAGAGAGAGTGTGTGTGTCGACTCACCAATAGCACCGGGGGCGTCGAGCTCCCTCGCCTCCTCCACGGTGGCGACGTGGTATATCCTGTCACCGAAACCCCGCGCCGTGCACTCGGAAACCACAGCGTCGACCTCGCTCTTGTCGCGGTTGACGAGGTAGATGTCGGTGGCCTTCATCCACTTGCGCAGGGCGTAGACGGCGCTGCGGGCAGCTCCGCCGCCGCCGACAACCAGGGCGGGCTTGTTATGGTAGACGGCGTCCGGGTCGGCGACGTTTTGCACAAAAGACTCACGAACGCCGATCACGTCGGTGTTGGTGCCGCAGTATATCCGCTTGCCGTCGCGTTCTCTGATGAACAGGGTGTTGCAAGCGCCGACGTCGCGGCACTCGTCCGTCAACTCATCGAGGTAAGGGATGATGGCGACCTTGTTGGGCATAGTCACGGCGCTGCCGTAGAACTTGGGGTGCTTGACGAGTTCAAGGAATAGCTGCAGATCAGCCGAGTCCAGACGCATCTGCTCCCATTTCAGGCCGATTTCCTCGTAGATGGTGCCATGCAGCAGAGGTGACAGGGAATGTGTAATCTTCTGGCCGAAGAGATAACCGTGACGATCGAGCTGCTCGATCTTGGCGACAATCTGGTCGTCGACCTGGTCAAGGGCTGCAGCAGTGGCCATGTTGGATGAGGTGAGCTCTGAGGTGAGAGGATTGGATGAGTCGCTCAAAGGTCTTCCGATCGGTGAGTGAGAATATTGGCCAGTGAGTGAGAATGAGGGGGTGAGTGACTGTGTGGAAACAGGCGAATGAAATGAAATTGTCACAATCAATAGACGGACGGAGTGGGTAATGAATGACAACGACAAAAATCGTCCCCAATGCCACTTTTTGATGTTTGCCTGTCCCTCTTTACTATTTTCCGCTCTTTTACGAAACCCAGCAATGATTATGTGTTCTAGCGGGACACGGGGGAAAATCCGGGGCTACACAGATGGGCTCATCGGAGCATATCGCAGACGACCAAGGGCTCCGGTAATCACGTCCGGGCGACGGTCCTTGAGCGACGTCCGGCAAAGCACTCTCCAGACAAGAAGAGCCTCTGTCAAGCCAGATCCAGTGACAGTGAGAGAACTGCCGACTTGCTTGGGTCGTTCGGAAGAGTGGGAGATGAGAAATGGCCGCAACAAAACGCAGTGTGGTCTATCCCTGTCCAGTCTCCTCCTTCTTGGGGCCATAGTCCACACACGCGAGGCGCAGCCTGAAGAACGTTTATCCCCCTCTAGCAGGAGAAGCATTTATCCCCGCCAGGGTGAACGCCCAGAGCGTTGTCGTCACCACCCTCAGCGACGCCAAAGATGTCCGTCAACTACCGCCCTTGGAGTCTCTTGCACACCACATATGGGTAGCCAAGCGGAAGAGCGTCAATCAGATAGGCAAGCTACCAGACCCGGTTACCTTCGGCCACACCTCATTCCTCCCAGATGCCGATGCTGATAAGACGGGGTTAGGTGGTGGCGGGTGAATGATTTCCTCCCCAAACCCACACGGCCTCTCAGTCGCCCGTTGCGATCCATGGATTGATTGGCAGGTCGCCAGGTCATTGGACAGCCTGCAGACGGTGTTGCAGAGCAGTCGTACGTCCATGGCACTTTCGTTGATGTATGAGTGGCCATGCTGCAAATAATTCATCAGATTTGCCGGAGCCGAGGGACATGTCCTTTCGAAGCGTCTACTTCTTTTTCTAACACCGCCCTCCTCTGCCGCGCTTCCTCTGAAAGACTGTTTGACTATACTACTGCTTTCGAATCTACAACCTTGTCACTATCCTTTTCGAACCCGCTTCTTACTGTGCTCTACAGAGTGTTACCCTTCAAGTGTATTGTTTGACATCTACACAAGCTGCCCAAGATGCCTAGCCGCCTAGCCATCAGCACCATGTCCCTCGGACGATGTTGGGCAGGTCACTCTTTCGAACACAAGATGGACATGGCAGCAAAATATGGCTACCAAGGCATTGAGCTCTGGCATGAAGATCTCATGGACGTGGCCGAGCAGCTTCCCGGCGGTGCTGCCCTTCTCGAGAACCAGCTGGCGGCGGCCAAGATCGTGCGGAGGATCCTTGACGCCCGCAACATCGAGGTCGTCTGCCTCCAACCCTTTCAGCACTTTGAAGGCCTCATCGACCGCGAGCAGCACGCCCGCAGGGTCGAGGAGCTCCGCGTGTGGATCCAGCTCTCCCACGTCCTCGGCACCGACTTGATCCAGATCCCCAGCAACGTTCTCCCCGCAGACCAAGTCTCCGAGGACCTCGAGCTTCACATCGCAGACCTCGCAGAGGTGGCGGACATTGGCGCAGCCTCCGACCCGCCCATCCGGTTCTCGTACGAGAGCTTGTCGTGGGGAGCACGCGTGGACGTGTGGGAGACGTGCTGGGAAGTCATCCAGCGGGTCGACCGGCCCAACTTTGGCATGTGCCTCGACACGTTCAACATCGCCGGCCGCATCTTTGCCGACCCCGAAGCCGCCACCGGCAGGACCGCCAACGCCGAGCAGGCCGTCCGGGAGTCGATCCAAAGGCTCCTCGCCACCGTCGACGTCTCCAAGATCATCTACGTGCAAGTCGTCGACGGGGAGCGGCTCGCGGAGCCCCTGTCCCCGACCCACCCCTATTACAACGCCGAGCAGCCGCCGCGTATGTCTTGGTCGAGAAACTGCCGGCTGTTTTACGGCGAGTACTCGAGGGGGGCATATCTCCCAGTGCGCGAGATCTGCGCGGCCATCTTCCAGGGGCTCGGGTTCGAGGGCTGGGTCAGCTTCGAGCTCTTCAACAGGAGAATGTCGGAGGAGGATCGCGACGTGCCCGAGGAGCTGGCGAGGAGGGGCGCGGTCGCCTGGGGGAAGCTGGTGAGGGACATGAAGCTGAGGGTGGAGGAGCCGTCGACGGCGGTGACGGCGTCCCTCTGAGATACCTTGACCGGCGGGACAGCATTGGCGATATTTGTTTCGAATTGTTATGATACACCACAGATTGCAACAGCGAATGCATAAATGTACACTATTTACTGGTTTTATATCTCAATCGAATGGCACGACCATACCAAAACCTCAACTCGAAACCTTCTTGACCTTCATGTGCTTTGCCGCAAACTCAATGGCAGCCGTGTATCCGTATACGCCCAAACCGCAGATGACGGCCGTCGCCTTGTCGCTGAAGTAGCTGTGATGTCTGAAGGCCTCCCTGCCGTGGACGTTTGTGACATGCAGCTCGACAAAGGGGATATCAACGCCGAGCAGGGCATCGCGAATGGCGACGCTTGTGTGCGTAAAGGCACCAGGGTTGATGACGATGGCCTCAATGTTTCCTCTGGCCTCGTGGATGCGGTCGATGATGGCGCCCTCGTGATTCGACTGAAAGTTCTCAATGTGTACTTGGAGGTCGGAGGCCTGCTTCTCGGCGGCGGCGACGACGTCGTTGAGCGTGGTCGAACCGTAGATATGCGGTTCCCGGGTGCCCAGGAGGTTCAGGTTGGGCCCGTTGATGAGGAGAATGCGGCTGGCCATTTTGGAAGTTGACGATGTGAGTGAGATGTGTTTTGCTTGTGACTGGAAGTCGAGATGAGGCAATTCAAACCACGTGCTCTTTGTTACGGTTTTGAGGATTCTGACATCAGACGAAGAACAAGTACGCCAGCTTCTGGTTCATAAAGAAGTGATTCCCATCAATTGGATAAGTCTTGATCCGAGGTGTCGAGAACGCTCAGCCGGCCATGTGATGCGGTGATGTTGAGTGAGATGGAGCAGCCCAGCCCAGCCAGTCGAGCTTGGGTTTACAAAGGAGCTCACGTAACAGCTTAGAAGGATATGTCGAGACGAGCGCCCAACTGGGCAGATAGCTTACTTTTCTCGTCTGTCTGCGTCTTCTACTCGCCTTTTCCCCAGGTCTTGGTAAAAAAAAAGGGCCCCTGATTTCCCCTCAACCCTCCTAACTCGGAGTTCCACTTTGGTATGGGCACCACTGTAGGATCACGAATAGGTGGCATCTGCCTTTCCCACTTTCCCACCCCGAATCCCCATTCAAGACACCATATTCTAATTATTCAACGCCCGCTCGCTGACTGAGTAAGGGATGCTGACACGTAAAGCTGGCTGCAAGAAGCCTTGGAAATCCTGGCCATATGGCTTTTGCTCCATCTCTAAAAATCGAAAGTGCAAGATGGCCATGTTCTAGGACCTGGATACCCATCTCGAATAGCAATCGTTGCGCTATTGACCGCTGAACAGGAGCCTGGAGAAACTGCAACGGGCAGAAACAGCGCTGATAAGTCCCTGTAGTCGGTGTACAAGTAGGGCCTTAGGTGCCTAGGTACCTACTGTGTGCTGATAGACGGGGGGGAGAAGGTGGGGGTTCCCCGCTAAAAGATTGAGTACCCACAGCGCGGGCGCGGGTTGCGGTGGCAGGCCCCCGTACCTCCCAGGGCAGTTACCTGAAAAGGCATAGGAGCCACCGCCGGACGTCATCCCGCTGTGCTTCCGCGGTCTCCAGCACTCGGTTGGCGGCGGCCCAGCGGTGCGAGTCACTGTCGTGTGCTTAGGGACTGATGACCTGTTGCCAGCGAGCTGTTGGTAGATTTCGTTTCATGAATCTTCTGTTGTCGGTCCGATTTTCCTTCACAGATCGCAGAATTCCAGGTACCATCTGCCTTATTTCAAGTTCTCTATCCTAGGTAGAAGCCCTTCACCAATCCAAAATTCCCACCGAAACATGGCCGATATCAGCGACAATGAGCTCCGCGAGATATATGACTTTGCCGTCCAATTGGGCAAAGATGCTGGTGCAATGCTCATGAAGGCAGCGAGGTCGAGATTCGACGGCAGCGCATCGCAGGTCTTCACAGAGAAGGAGTCTTCAGTCGACTTGGTCACCAAGACAGACACGGGTTAGTCGACGGGCCTGCTGGCTTGCTTCAAGTCATGATGATTTGCGACAAAGACGAGATACGAGAATTGCTGACGCCGACACCCCGTTCCCTCTCATCACAGAAGTCGAAGCCTTCATCCACAATGCCATCACAAACAAATACCCTTCACATAAGTGAGTCGCTCCTCTACCAAAGCCAATCAGTCCGTAATCGTCTCCTGCGTTGATTTCTGACCGTGAACAGATTCATTGGCGAGGAGACATACTCTGCCGGCGCATCCCGCGACTACCTCGTCGACGACAGCCCGACATGGATCATCGACCCCCTCGACGGCACCGTCAACTTTACACACCTCTTCCCTATATTCTGCGTATCCATTGGTTTCGCGATCAAGGGAAAACCCGTCATCGGAGTCATCAACGCCCCCTTTCTCAACCAGACATTCTCTTCGTGCAAAGGCCACGGCGCCTGGATGAACGAGACCCAGAGGCTACCCCTCGTCCTCAGCCCCTTGCCGGCCAACGCCCCGAGCGGCTGCGTCTTCTCGCGGAATGGGGAAAGGATCGCCGCGACAGGCCAGACGGGAACATGCACCGAAAGGTCGAGAGTTTCGTCAACATGGCCGCTGAGCGCGGCGGGAGAGACGGCAAGGGCGGCATGGTGCACGGCATGAGGAGCTTGGGAAGGTGAGTTTGTGAAGCCGCAGGACGACCAAGTGGCACGATTGCTGACGGAACAGCGCGACACTGGACCTGGCATACGTCGCCATGGGGTCCTTCGACATCTGGTGGGAGGGTGGCTGCTGGGAGTGGTATGTGTGAAGAAGACGCTGCTCTTCAGCAAGCAGACGCTTGTGCTAACTGCCTTGAAAGGGACGTTGCTGCAGGCATAGCCATTGTCGAGGAGGCCGGCGGCCTGGTGACCATCGCTAACCCGCCCGAGGACACTGCGGTCATCCCCGAGACGAAGCTGGGAAGCAGATTGTACCTCGCTATTCGGTGAGTCGGATTCAGACTGCCTTCATCAACATGGTTCGCTGACAGTTTTCAGCCCTGCAGGACCTTCTGACACGGAGACCGGCCGACAAGCACAAGAGAGAGTGGTGCGGGAGACCTGGAAGAGAGTAAGACAACTAGACTACTCGAGGCCCGGGGCCTAAGGATAGACACACGTAGACGAAGGAGAGGGCATCCAAGAAGATAGAATTCACTCAGAGATCGGTTCTCGCCTGCTCTCCAGCCCAAGCTCGCCGGACAATCTCGCGGACCTTGGCCTTCTCCAGCGGACGCGGATTCCAATAGGGCGTATCCGACGCAACATCAGTCACCCGTTCAATGTCCTCGTGTCGCATGCCCAACTCTTTGAGTCCGAGAGGCACTTCCAACAGCCGGAGCAGCTCATTCAGTCCAGCAACGATGCCGCCGATCGAGTCTTCTGTGCTCTGTAACAAGGCAGAGGACAGCTTGCTCCGGACATGCTCGGGGACTGCGCTTGCGTTGTAGGCGATGCTGTGAGGCAAAAAGATGGAGTGCGTCTCCGCGTGAGGCAGATTGAGGGTGCCGCCTGCGGCGTGGGCCAGCTTGTGCTGCAAGGCGATGCCGGTGGCCGTCGCCAAAAGGCCTGCCAGAAAGGCGCCATACAGTGCCGACGTGCGTGCTTCCAATGATGGGAGATCGGAAACAACTACAGGCAGCGACCGCGAAAGCGCTTTGATGGACTCGAGGGCAAGGTGGTCTGTTATCGGACTGGCTTGCCGGGAGTAGAGTGCCTCAACTGCCAATGTCGTCAGCAGCCTGGTGCACGACTCTCCTTGATCCCCGACTTACAGGAATGCGCCATGGCATTGAGACCGCTTGGACCGCTTACCTTGGGTGGCAGGTCCAGGGTCAATTCGACATCGTAGATGACGACCTTGGGCAGAATCCGGGGGTCGGTTGTGGACGTCTTCTTCCCATCCTTGGTCTCCCCGATGATGGGCGTCATCTCCGAGCCCGAGTACGTCGTCGGAATGGCGACTTGCGGCTGTCCAGTGCGAAGGGCTATAGCTTTCCCCAGTCCAACGGCGCTGCCACCTCCGACCGACACAAGCACACCTCTATCTTGGGCGCGTTCGACGGCGGGCCCAATGATCTCGCTCGGGTTGTGGACCTTGGCCGTGTCGAGAATGCTCGTGTCTGTGATGCCGGCTTCAGAGAGCTTGTCCCGGATCTTGTTGGCCAGCGAGGTGCGAGACGGCGAGCAGATGATGAGCGGCTTCGAGAGCTTCCGAGACTGGAGCTCACCTGCCAACTCATTCAATGTGCCGGGCCCGAAGAAGACCTTGGGCGTGTTGATGCCAAAGACGAATGGGGCGATGCTGTCCATGATGACAAAGGGCTATTTTCACAGGACCGCAGCACATGTAAGTCACTAGCTGTGGCAGATTAGAAGGCGAAGGCGAGGCAATGTACACTTGTTAAATGTTCCAGCATGAGCAATGCATTCTGCAAAAGGTCAATTCTTCGTCATCGGCGGGGAGCGGGGTTCGACCGCGGCGGAAGTTCGGATCTCCGGGGCCGGAGTTGTAGATCGGCAATCATCTTCGCCGGAATGTGGACGGGCTCTTGACGCTGCGCCAACAGGATGACGACGAGGAGTTGGAAAGACATGCTTCGCTGGAAAGTATCGCATCAAGGCCTCGAGTTGCGCAACCGTCCTCTCTCATGTCTCGGCTGCTTACTGTACAGACAGTTCGCGCGGTGACGTGGGTTTTCGTTGGTCCAGGAAGGCCCTCGAATAAGAGCAAAAGCAGACGTGAAGATGTACAATGTAAAGGTATATATGTCAAGGTAAATGTAACTGTAGATTCAAGAGTAAATCATTTCCATTGGCAATCCATCTTTTTCAGGCGGCCCTGGAGGGGTATCATTAGTTTTCTTTTCACTCAATCCAAGCCGTCGAAGCCCATGATGCCGTGTGCGCCCATGGGGCCAAATTTGGCGGCGCCCGTATCCTGGCGCTTGTTTTGTCGCTTGTCTCCATCCTCGCTGTCACTATCGCTGTCGTCGTCGTCGTCGTCGTCGCTGCTTTCTGCAGGCCGCTTCCCCTTTGGACCATCGTCACCGTCATCGTCACCATCTTCCTCGCTGTCTTCCTCTCTCTGAAGCTCCGACAGCTCCTCCCACACCTTGACCGTCTTGCCACCGGCGGTAATCAGTCGGTTCTGCGAGTCAAAGGCGACGGATATGACACCCTCCACTTCATCGTGCCGGAGGTTGATATCCTTGATAACTTCCCTGGTGACAAGGTCGACCACCCTGAGACTGCCGTCGCCAAGACCAACCACCAGCTTCTTGCCCAGGCCGAGCTCTTGTGGCACGAGAGCCAGGGTGTCCAAGCTCTCACCGCCAGACTTGCCGCCATCAACAATAATGCGCTCCTGCTGGTCGTCCCACGCGCCCCTGTCCCACACGGTGACGACACCGGAGCCTGAGCCGACGGCCAGCACGCCGTTGTTTCGGTTGTTTTTAGGCCCGAGGCCGGGCACATACGTCGCGGAGAGCAGCTCGTCCTCCTGGTCGTCGGAGCGGACCATGACGCCCTTGCGAACATCCGTCACCGCGAGTGTGGTGCCGCCGATTGATACCCATTGCTTTGGGAAACCAGATGTGCTCTCGGCAGACGGTGGCAGAGGAACGACGGCGGACACGTAATCGGAGTGGGGGAAGTGAGTCTGAGCGGGTTTGGAAGAGGGCACGCCGTCTCGCAGGTCGAAGATGTGCATGGCGCCGGAGTCGCAGGCAAGGAGAAGGCTCTGGGGGTTCAAGACGTGCATGATGGTCGGAGCATCGATCTGCTTGTTGGAAGAAGGAATGACAATCTTGGAGATGACCCTGCCGTCGAGGGGAGAGAAGTGCTTCAGGAAGCCATCGCTTCCAGCCGAGTAAGCAGCTGCAGTCGCAAAACTTGTCAGCAACTGGGTTCTAAGTAGCAGTGTCGTGAGTTGGGGGACGTAGGAACTGACCAGATCCGTCGTGGCTATATGCCAGAGCTCTGCAGCTTCCCTTGTGGCGTCTTGTGCGCCAGACGCTCTCAATTGTGCCTCGAGTAGCAGATGAGACACTCGTGTCGGCATCTCCAGACGCATCGGAGGCGCTATCGGCGGGGGGCGGGAGGCGGAATGTTTCGACGTGGCCGGAGGACAGTCCAACGGTCAACAGAGGCTCAGTGGGGTGAAGAGCCTGGGCGAAGACCTCGGCGGAGAGAGGAAGTGTACAAAGATTCTCGAACATGGTTGCGACCTCGTTTGTGGAACGAGACAGGCAAGGCGTATGAGTGGTGACGGATTGGTAAGCGGGTGCAAGATGGAATCGCAACGCCAGAAGCTGACCGAAGCCAGGAAGAACTACGATACAGCGAAATTTTTTTTGAGGTGAGGGACAAGCTCACCTCGGTGAGGCTGCCCCACTATAGCTCTCGCTCATCGGGAGCAGCCAGGCGCCTCGCAGCGAATTATTGCAAGGGCGTGCTTTTAAAGTGATACGCAGTGCACGGCAACAGCATCAAATCTAGCGAAAGCCAAGCGTCGGCAAACTCATCCGAGCCACGTTCATCCTGCGACGCCAGAAGGACTGATTCCGAAGAGTTCCGCGCGGATGATTCTGCCTCATCTACTCCGTAGTATCACATTTTATACTCGTCACTTTCGTCCACTCTACCAACACCCCTGGCAATGGTTACCCACGTACTCCTCCAACTCAATCCTTAGCGTTGAGCAGTTTCAACCCGTCAAACTTTTCTTTCCCGGTGGGATGCTGCAGCTTCTACAGAGGAAGCCATGAATCGTCATCTGCTGTTCGTTCCATTTTATCCAATTTCAGCTTGTTTCCAGAGGCTGTGCGAACTCAGACATGAGTCAAATGTACGTATCATTTGTTTCGCCAGCTCCTGCTCGGAACCACAAGGAAACGGCATTAAGGTTAATTGGTGCGGGGTACACCCCCCACTCTTGCAAGGCCACTAACAGGACTGAGTACTGTAACACTGAAAGGCAAATGCCATCGAAGGATGCATTGCACGGGAGAAATATCGTGGCTTTTGTGAAGCCATAATCAGTTCGGTGTATCCTGAACCACCCTAGGCCCCTAAAGACAGCATCTCTGCTACTTGCCTAAGTACGCTACACTTTCAATGGCACTTTCAGTGGCTTCTTGTCAAATTTGAAGCCTTACAGCATACCGTTAGGCGTTCTGTCCGCTACTGCGGGGTTTCTGCAAGAACTTGGGTGGTAGGGACCTTGGACAGGTCCGTGCCGGTGCTGTGCCGAGTCGATCCCACGTCAATTGGCGGGACCTTCCTCTTCTAAAGTGCCTGCTGCATACGGCAGTTCGCTTCGTTGGAGATCAGCTCAACCCGACTCAAGGGATCCTCGTGTTCGCATTTTCCGAGAAACAAGACACCAGGACAAGTCTGATTACAGCTCTCGCGCGCGCGGTCTCTTTACCATCCCTCATAACCTCCGTCTTCGTTCTCTTTCTTCCACTTTTCTCACCTCTGACCTCAGGTCTGGTTGTGGACATTTCTCTACAGTTACCATCGGATTCTGTCCATCATGAAGCTGTTTCTCACGACCCTAGGTCTTCTTCTTTTGACGCTGCACTCCGTCGCCATGGCCGACTCTAATAATCTTCGTTGCGTCATGTACCTAACTGGGTGTGTAGCTTGCCCCCTATTGCGATTCTGAAAGCTACCATCGCTTCGCGTCCGCATCTGTCGCTCGTTACAGCCGCTAATGCCAGCCACAGCCAGCATCCAAATGTGCCCTCCATGGACTACGTCTCCCACATCACGCACGTGGAACTGGCCTTCATGAACTCCGACACGTTCAACAAGGACGCATCTGAATGGGGGCTCTTCACCACAGTCGAAAAGGCCCGCACCCAGTTCCGCCCCGGCACCAAGATCATGGTCGCCATTGGCGGCTGGAGTGATACCAACGGCTTCGACACCGCTGCCCGAACCCCGGAGTCGCGCGAGAAGTGGGCCAAGAACGTTGCCGCCATGGTCAATGCGACCGGAGCCGATGGTGAGATGGCTCGCTCGTCAGTGTGCGAAAGTCTCATGAGCGCGAGTGCTGATTATGTTGCAACCAGGTATCGACATGGACTGGGAGTATCCAGGGTAGGTTGAGACAGAGCACCTGTGTCCTGTCATCTTGCGCTGACGTGATGTCAGCGGTAACGGAGAGGACTACAAGAGGATCACCAATGAGGAGAAGAAGTGGGAGATCGAAGCCTACCCTCTACTTCTCGAAGAGGTCCGCCGTCAGCTTCCCAAAGACAAGCTCATTTCCGCTGCGACCCCGGGCCTCGAGCACGACATGATTGCCTTCACCAAGGAGATGACTCCCCGAATCGAACGCACCCTCGACTTTGTCAACGTCATGACGTACGACATGATGAACCGCCGAGATACCGTCACGAAACACCACACCGGCTTGGAGCTGTCCCGGATAGCTGTAGAGAACTACATCTCTCGGGGTGTACCGGCCCACAAAATCAACCTGGGATTCGCCTTTTACACCAAATACTTCAACACGACAGACTGTCCCGAGGGCCAAGATATTGGATGCCCGACACCGTTGATGGAGGATCCGGTGACAGGCGGGGACCTAGGTCAGACGGGCGGCTTCAGCTGGATCGATGGTATCCCGAAGGAACACAAGGAGTCCTTCGAGCGGGCCCAGAAGGAGGGCAAGTATGACGAGGTTGGGGGTGGTTACTACTACTTGGACAGAGCTGAGAAGCGGTGGTGGACGTACGACAACCCCGATGCCATCCTCCGCAAATTCCCTGCCCTCGTCGACCGCTTGAAGCTCGGCGGCGTGTTTGCCTGGGGGCTCGGAGAGGACGGCCCCGACTACGATAGACTCAAAGCCGTCAACCAAGCCTTGGAGGTACGCCGGAAGGGACCTGGCCTTCGCGAGGCCGACGAGCTGTAGGTGAGCCCTGCGTAAGAACGAGAACCTTGCCATTGATTCAATTTTCCTTGCGCCTGCAATGCATGAACTGTCGACTTACTGTGGCTGTGCTTAGTGTCGGGCGTGCGTACCGAAGCTGAACTGAGGAACGACGTCGGGTGCCATTTGTGACGCCAATCTCGCGTAGGTCCAAGAGTAAGTAAGACGTGGTGTGGTCGATCTTGAGTCTCTTGATGGTCCCCTTCAACGGGGCGGCATGTTGACTCGGACTTGCTGGCGTTGAGACAAATGGGCTGGCTTAGTGGTCACGTCAAGGTGCTGATTTCATGATGCCGTTGCGCATGTGGAAGTGATGGTTCCGGGAAAAGGCGTCTGCCACGTGAGGCCAAGGCGCTGTGCGCTGCACGCTAGTGAAGTCTCGTGGGACACTGTAACCTGGAACGAGATATCTTGTATAGACAGAACAAAGCCGAAGAGAGACGAATAGAAGATGAAGATTCGAATGTGGAAGAAAAGCGACCTCGATTTGACGCAACTATGCATGAGGCATTCAATTCTCTGACACATCCTGGGAGAAGGGCGAAAAAGCCAGGTTCTCGAGTCGTGGAGCATGTGTTAGAAGTCAAACTTCTGCCAAACTGCTTGCCGCATCCGCGATAGATTGAAGGATCTACAAAACGGGGTTTTACTGGCAATATACACAGGACCAAAGCAGATGCGAGGATAGGATATTCTCGACCACACCATCCACCCACTAGTCAGGTCTTATTTGCGTTGATACATGGGGCAAATGCTGCTCCTGTTCGAATTTCGCAGAAGACGAAGACAAGGGTCGAGTCTTCAGGATCCAATTGGTTCAAAGGGTCTACATACATACATAGTAAAGGGTCTGAAGGGTCCAGAATGGAACCCAAGTCGGCAGTGCGGATCTGAAGCCCAGAGCCAAGAGGCAAGACGCGTAAGGCTTTCGGAGCGAAAATGGACTGGGATTGACAGTGGCAATGGGCATGCCAAAAGCAAAAGCTTGCGAAGGTGCAGTGGTTGGGCAGCCAGGCAGAGGCGGAGGTTGGATGGATGTCGATGAATGTTGGCGGTCTGCATGTCACAAGGGTGTGAACTCGGGCAGGGGTTAGGTTTGGCAGCGTCCGGAGCCGGGACGGGAGCCGAGGCTCGGCGAATGACCCGCTGTTTGCCGGTCACTATCTGACTTGCCTACGTAGTATTACACCCGACTCTATTCTGTTAAACTAGGTAGGCACCTTTCTGTGCACCCAAGGCACCGTAAGGTAGTGCGAATGAGGTACTTGGGGGTGAAGACAACACAAAAGCAAGGACAGGGTGCAGCGATTTTTGGGTCTTTGCCGTCCAATGCCCATCAGCAGTTCAACGATGGATGCATCATGATGCGTGCTGAGCTGGGGTATGGTCCAGACCTGCGCGCTACTGCATCACGGCACGGCGGGCCAAGAATGCAGGGTCGCGAGAGGCTGCTATAGTGTCGGTATGGGTGGTTGGGCTGTGCATAGCAGACGCTGGACCATGTGTCGTTGGTGACGAGTAGTTTCACCGTTCCGTCTTTGACAGCGAGTCAATCCTGCAGTACACGTAGAGCACTGCTCCTGCCGGCTACCCGCCTTGCCGCCTCACCTCAGATGGGAAATGGTCGGTCGCTTGTCCTGGCCGTTGATGTTGCTGAAGCTTGCGAACGAACGGTTCTCAGGACGACGATGATCTGAGACAAGTGCTCTAAGGTAGTGGGCACCAGAAGGACGCGACGACCGGCAACGTCGTTCCGAATACTACTGTAGTACTCCGTACTCCGTACTGAAATCCAGTTTTCAGATCGGGAGACATAACCGTCGCGCTATGTACGTGTACCAAGACATTGCGGGCCAGTCAGCCAGCACTGGTTAGATCGCATAGATGATGGCATGTAGGCAGAGTCATTCAGTGTCGTCAGCGTACGCTGGCACCCTGGGCTTACCTAAGTCTGGCATGGAGTGGTTGGTTCCAGAGTCACCCGCCACACGGAGTTGCCTGTCACAATGGAGGTGACTTGCAGGTAAGGTATCTTAGCCTTCTATACGGAGCAATTAGGTAACTAGTGTAGTGGCTGAAGTTGGCGTCTGCCCCTGCCTAGCGCCATCTGTCATTGGGCATTCCTCTAACCTTTGACGTCATTGCCGCCTTCGACCCTCGTCGAGCTGGGACCACGTCATAATCGACCCTCCGCCCCGATGCCATTACGCATCGCCAATTGTCCAAGCCCTGACTCCATCCAGTCTGATGTCTGTATTTGTAAATTTTTGGGACCAAGTGACACATGGTTCTGGGTAACCTTTGGCTGCACTTGGCAAGGTAGAATATACCGGCCGGCAGGTCGGCTGGCTGCTTCGGGGTGTGCGTTGGTTCGGTACTGAGACTTGCTTCACCATGATGGTTGTAGACACAAGATGTGTGGAATGAGAAAACACGCCTCTACGAGCTGGGCTGCAAGCGGCTGATACTGCTCCCATCTGACGCCATCCACTCGTCGAACGCGCTGCTGCCACATCCAAGTCAGGGAGACGTCGCGTGAGCACTGCCGGGTCGTCCTCTGCCTACTACTTATTCACCGTGGCCGCCTCTTCGACAAGAAGGCTGCTTCTGGTTACTCACTTCACACACCTCACTTTTGAACGCTCCGTCACAACCCTTCACAGCTAATCTTCGATATATTTATCGAAAATCCTGAGCCGCCCCATAATTGGAAGTTGTCTCTGTAATACGTGTCACTCCATTACCACAGCACCAACAACCAACAAGCCAAAAATCGTCACGATGGCCCTCTCCCTCGTGCCCATTGCCCACATTGTGGCTGCTGTCTTTTGCATTATCGAGCTCGGTCTCACCGGTTATGGTAAGTGTTTCACTCGAACACATTCACCACACGAGCAGGACTAACATGGCCTGCCACAGTCGCCAGCGCATACAATGGCAACAGCACCTGGGGCTGGTGGAGCCGATCACCTGATATTGTCAACTTCCTTATCTTCAACTCTGTGTGGTCGCTGCTCGTGCTCGCCTACGTCGGTCTGACACCGCTGTACCTTACCCGCTTCTTCCACAAGCTCGTCTCTCTTGGCCTGCTGGTCATCACGACCATTTTCTGGTTCGCTGGTGCCATCGCCTACGCCGTCTTTGTCGGTCACCCTCGCTGCGGCGCCGACACTTTCTGCGGATCTGCTCAGGCTGGAGTCGCCTTTGCCTTTTTCATCTGGGCAATTTTCATGTTCCTTACCGTTCTGGATACCCTTGAGGCCATGCGCTCGCGCGGCCACGGCAACAACGTCAAGGCCAACCACGCCTACCCTGGTGCCTAAGCAGCCCCTGTAAGACCTTAACGTGCTTGTGTGTTGGGAGCGAAGTGGATGGATTAGGCTGGTTTAGGAATTGTGACGGTCTTGCAGTAAGATATGGAAATACCCCTCGAGTATGAACCGGCGTTATGGGACACTGGTGGATTTGGTAGCGGGTTGTTTTTGGAGTTGAGAATTGCTGAAAATATAATCATACTCGGCACGCAAATACCCGGTAATGGCAGATTATTTTCAATTATTTATCAGGACTGACAGATTGAGCCGAACGAAAAGCTGTGAGTACCATTGGCTCAGCGTGACTCGCGGAAATAAGATGAAGATCTTGGCAGAATCCATAACAAAAGATATGTATGGAAGGTTTGATTGCAGCTCCAGCGCTGCCGCACCCTGTTGAGATATGTTCGGGATGTCCGTCCGTTGTTGGCTGGGATGTGCATCCAACGACTGGCTTCGGTTGTTTATCCGTACCTCGAAAGAAAATATTCCGGCTGTTTGTGTCCTTAGGTACGTACCTAGTCCTTCACTTTGCTTCACCTCGGTCGGCGCCTTCTTCTCACCAGAGTCGATCGAACCTCTACCTCTTTAGCACGTGCCACGAGTGTGACCAATAAGCAAATGGCCAAAGGGGACGGAAGGCCTGACATCAGCCAAGTGCTGACCTTCCTTATCGGTTGAGCTTCAGTCGGAGCTCTCAGAGCCCAATTGGCGAATAAAAAGAGGCAGCAGCGGCACGCACCCCCCCCCGCAGCTAAAAAGCCGGTTCGTGAATGGACGCAAGAAGGGACGTACCCCCGCTGACCCCTCACCACCCACCGAAAAGGGTACGTACTACCTGCCTCACAGGTTCACCACCAACACAAAACAAGCCATCGTTATCTCCAACCCCATCGGTGAGCAGTGTTCTTCAAGCTGCGGTGAATGTGATGAAGAAGCTGGGGAGAATTAACAATCAGCGACGGAACACCCCACGCCCAATCTCGGTTTTCTTACGGACACACTCCGCTTCAAACTCCACACACTCGCTCCGCATACAGCGATCCCGCTTCCGCTAGGCCAGTTAGTCCTAGGTCCGTCCCTACAGGCTACGACATCCACCCATGAGAGAGTATACGAACAAGACCACCAGAAAAACAGGCCCCATGGTTCGTCATGGATCTGTGACCAACAACACGTCCAGCACCACGTGCTGATAACCCGCCTCTCCAACGGCTCCCCTTCCACAGACCATTACCTACCGGACCAGGACACGGCCATGCCGAATACAAGCATGTCGTCCGATGCCTCCACGGCTTCGCATTGGCCATCCAGAGTCCTTTTCTATTCCTTTTCGACACAGGTACCTTGGACATGAACTTGCCCCAAGCTTCTTGCAGCAGGGCTGCTATCGTCTTCGTTGCGCGGTAGCTACTATTGATCTTGGCGTTTTTTTCTCAGTCTACCTACAAAAGATTGCTCTTCCCACTGCCACAATGACTGAGGGAATGATCGTCCAGCTTTCTGTCTCCCCAGCTCCAGCTCCAGCCTAAGCTCGATCCTCGACACTCCTCGGCCCCTCTCTAGGCGAAGCCCAGCTGTGCGCCGTCCCTCCTCGGTGATCGTCGTCGTCTAGCCCTGCAGTCCTAGACAGTCAACATGCACCTCAAATCTGTCGTCGTCTCCGGCCTCGTCGCCGTGGCCGCCCGTCAGGCCAGTGCCGCTCCCACCAAGACTCCGCCAGTCTACAAGCCCATAACGAGTATTCAACTCGGCCCTAGACCCTACTGGCTGGTCAATGACATGGACGACGGCCCTCTCAAGGAGAAGCTGCAGTCTTGCTCCGAGCAGCCCATCAGGCCTTCGGAATGGAGCATTGGTCACCGTGGTGGTGGTACCATGCTGATTCCCGAGGAGTCGGTCGAGTCCAACCTGGCTGGCGCTCGCATGGGCGCTGGAATCCTCGAATGTGACGTCGCCTTCACCAAGGACCGCGAGCTCGTCTGCCGCCATTCCCAGTGCGACCTGCACACCACGACCAACATCGTCGCCATCCCCGAGCTCAACGCCAAGTGCACCACGCCCTTCACCCCCGCGAGCAACGGCACCGCTGCTTCCGCCAAGTGCTGCACCTCGGACATCACTCTGGCCGAGTTCAAGTCCCTCTGCAGCAAAATGGACGGCTTCAATGCCACCGCCGTTACCCCCGAGGACTTCCTTCACGGAACCCCCAACTACCGCACCGACCTGTACGCCACCTGCGGCACCGTCTTGTCGCACAAGGAGCACATCGCTCTCGTCAACGATCTCGGCCTGAAGTTCACCCCTGAGCTCAAGCTTCCCGAGGTTGAGATGCCGTTTGAGGGAGACTACACCCAGGAGCAGTACGCTCAGCAGTTTATCGACGAATACAAGGCAGCTGGCGTCACCCCTGAGCGCCTCTGGCCCCAGTCCTTCCACTACCCCGACGTCCTGTACTGGCTCAAGGCCGAGCCCGAGTATGCCAAGCGGGCTGTCCTCCTGGACGAGAACGGCGACACCCCCGAGACCTTTCCCTACGCCGTCGGGAACCTCACCGAGTACGCCGCAGCCGGCGTCAAGATTATGGCACCCCCTCTGTACTACCTCGTGGCCGTCGAAAACGGCACCATCGTGCCCAGCAGCTACGCCACCAAGGCCAAGGAGCTTGGCCTCGACATCATCTCATGGTCGCTGGAGCGTTCTGGCTTCCTGGGTGACGGCACCAACGGCGGCTACTACTACACCTCCATCGCCAATGTCACCAACAACGACGGCGATGTCTACAACCTGCTCCACGTTCTTGCCCAGGACGTTGGTGTTCTCGGTGTCTTCTCCGACTGGAGTGCCACCGTCACCTACTACGCAAACTGCTTTGGCCTGTTCTAGGCGCGCGGTGAGCGCATGTGACCATGTAACCATACGGCAAGCGAACAGAGCTGCCGGCCCAGAAAGATGCTACGGCCCGAAAACCATAAACATATAATGATCAACTGATGATGAACAATGTGGCCCAAGCCGTCACGCCATAGTATAGCATAAAATAATGTCAAGTCTCGCAGCGAGGCGTATAAACCTAGTATATTATTCTACCCTACAATAGGCCATCCGTGAAATGCCTCTTATTGTGGCTGCTGCTGGGGTCTCGATACGTTCTCTAGCGATGACAAGCTCACTATCGCGCTGTGTCGGGAAGGAACAATTTCTCTTGGTTAGAGACACGTGACATAGGATACCTAGGCCATCTTTCCAAGAGCAGTTCATCTCGTCCTGTGGGTGGTGCCACTTCTCTGTTCCATGTGATGATCGCTGCCAGTAGACCACCAACCGCCGTATCTCATGTGCTATAAAGACTGACCCTGGATAACAAGTCGCTTGTGATCACTACTGTGTGATGTGGATGGTGCGGAGCGTCTACGTGGTGGCCCAACTCTGCGCATTGCACAGCTTGTCAAACCAGCACCTCTGAGGACGTAAGATAGCACACGGAGCATCATGTGATGAACGTATGCTTGACGTGGACGGAGAAGAAGAAGGAGTCTTCATGGACTCAATTTTCATCTTGCTAACCGAGGAATGAACAAGTCAGTAATTCTGTAAGACGTCGATAGCGCAGATGGTCCCCTCGTTGCTTAGGCTGTCTCACGTGATAGTTATACCACAAGCCGTGTATTGAGAGACCCAAGGTACCTTATGATAAAAGGGCCGTCAACCAGGGTCCTCGATACATACATACATTGCATTGTCATGACACCCCTCCCTCACTACGTATCACAGGCCATTCGTCTCAATAGTGTTCACATGTTTGATGCTTCTTTCTCGATTAGACTCAAATTGTGTAGTATTTTTAAGAATATAGGATCAGTCTCTGTGCTATGTACCGGACCAAAATATTCACAAGAAGTAAACCCCGGCTGTTACTCTCGCCTCTCTCTCTCGCATGGTCAAGCACAGGACTCAAACGCTGGGCCAGCCGCCAGACCAGGAGATGGCGTTCCAACCAAACTGGGTCTGGGAGTCGGCGTAGCCAATATCGGTGTTCACTGATTACACGCGGGTCAGCATACCCGGCCACATCTCAAGCCTGGGTCAAGAACGGAGCGACTGACTGTAGTGGTAGTAGAGGACGGCGCCGCGCGTGGGGTCGGCCAAGACGCCCTGACCTCCGGGGGCGTAGACCTTGTCGTGGCTGGCGAGGAGCAGGGTGCCGCCGCCGCTGGTGCAGCTCTTGCCGCTCTTGTCGGTGTAGGGCCCGTCGACGGAGGCGGCGCGGCAGACGAAGATCTTGTACTCGTTGCCGGGCGAGGGGCGGTTCGAGTCGAGGCCGCAGCAGGAGCCGGAGCTGAAAAAGGCCCAGAAGGCGCCGCTGCGCTCGTAGACGAAGGCGCCCTCGACGGGCTGCGGCGCGGTGCCGTTGAAGACGATGTTGTACGGGTTGCCGCTGGCCTTTGTGGCGGCCGCGTTCAGGGGCACCTGGAAGATGTTCTCCCAAAAGGAGCCGAAGTTGAGGAAGTACGAGCTGCCGGACTTTACGAGCTGCGCGTCGATGGCGTTGTAGCGGCTGCCGGCCGAGGAGGCGACTCCGGTGGCGCCGTGGTCGGTCCAGGAGCCCTGCTCCATGGTCGGGGAGGTGGCGTAGCCGATGGCCGAGTTCTGGACGCCAAAGGAGGAGACGGTGTAGTAGAGGATGTACTGGTCGCCGACCTTGTTCACATCGGGAGCCTGTTTAAGGGGGGGGGCAAGATATGCGATGAGTATGATGATGTTTGTTGTTGTCACGCTGATGGGACGCTGTTCATGTCATGGACACGGTTCGTCCAAACAAGACAGCCGGGAGGCGAGCGACGCGAAACAGAAAACGTACCCAGAGATCGTCGTTGCCCTTGAGGTTGATCTTGCTGCCGGACGGGAGAGCGGCGCCTTGATAGGTCCAGGGCCCGACCAGGTCGGGCGCCTTCCAGATGCCGATCTTGCTGCCAGTCTCGAAGCGGAAGTACGTGCCGTCGTCACGACGTACGACGGACGGATCGTGGCTCCAGCACTGGCCGGAACAGGCGCCGGGGTTGCCGTAGGCTTGAACAGAAGCACTCAGCAGCGCAGCTGCGAGGGAAAACAGGGAACCGAAACGCATGCTGGCGGTGATACCGTGTGTGCGTGTGTGTGCGAGTGCGCGTGGGTGGCAGAAAAGAGTGACTGCTGACGAAACAAAAGAAGCGGGAGAGAGCTTCCTCACGAGGAGTCACGGAGCATCATGATACATATAAAGATGAGACGAACCCAGAAGGACGGGGGGTCGCGTCCGAGAAAACAAAGGCTGGGAGGTGCCGAGATCTGTACAGACCGAACTCCCATCACGGAGAACAAGGTTAAAGCACCAGGTTCCCGGAGGACAACACAAGACACGGAGAAACCGAGGGAGGCGAGCCTATCCGCTGCCCGCCCTAATTGGCGGAAATTGGCCTCGGAAAGTCAAAAGTGTTGGAAGATACGGGAGCCACGATGGCAAGACGGACACTATAGATGGCGCAAAAGGGCAAGGGAGGCTCCGTCTACGAGATGAAGGGTCGACTCTAGAAAGTCAGCATGGCCCGATCTTGCACGTCTCCCGGTGCTTCTCACTTGGCTGGCTTGGCGGTTTCGACTCGAAGAGTGGCATCTGGTCGAGCCACGAGCAAATAAGCAGCGAGACAGGAGCAGGGGAAGTGCCTCACGCTCCGTGTTGAAGCCAGGAACTGCCGTGCTTGCCGTCATGTGTGTGGGGTGGAAGAAGAGACTAACAGCCGGGATGGCCTGGAAGCCCAAGAGGAGGGTTGCCGGACCAAGGGATTGGGCGGGCGAACCGGATGGGGAAGGGGTCGCGAGTTCTCGTCGTCCTAGTGGTGCGCATAACGACGAGCTGTGAGACTGTGTAAGAGAGAGAGAGTTGGGAGTCCCGTCTCGATTGCCGACCTGCAGCAAGCAACTCAACCTTCTCTGCAGGAACAGCGTGTGGAAGAGGCGCGAAGGCACGGCATGTCTCCCCCGCGATCTTTGTCCAACCGAGTTTATCCCGTCTGTTCTTCTCTACCTCGGACGACATGCCATTGCTGAGGCTTTTCGGACCATCGGTAGACGAGAACTCAACGGGCGTCGTCGCTACAGGACATCAAGAGTAATCTCGTACGCAAATTACGGGGAAAGACGTGGCACAAGACAAACCATCAAGACCTGTAGAGACAAGCGATCGAATCAAAATGTCGCATACGCGGAACGAATACTCCCCGGTCGTCGTGCTACAAGGACGTTGAAACGCTTCTGAGAATCCTTCCTTTCCTAACAAGGGGAGGCCGCACTCGTCGCCAGGTCTTGCCCAGTCCACTTGCAGGGATTGCTCTCGATGGTCAAACACAACAAAAAAGAGAGGGGGAGGAGGCGAGCGTGAAGTCTGCCCGGCGTGGTATCATCACTTCTGGATCCCGTGAGGGTCCCGACTGGGATACAAAGGGGTTCGGACTGAGGTAAAAAGCAAACTTTGCCCATACTTGTCCCGCGATTTCGGCCCATGTGTTCGAATTTAGAGCTGCGTTGCGTTCTGAATCGGATCGAAGTTGTTTGTGTGGTTATCGTTTTGTCAAAGTCGGCAAGACAACCGAGTACACGATACACGATACACGACGATCAACAGTGATCAGCAGTTTTGATGTGGGCGAGCGACGCAACAAGCTGGCTGATGTATGATCATCTTGGACGTTATTCAGTGGAGATGGAACGTGGGCATCCCACGCGCGGAAAAAGCAGGGTTAAAAACTCCATGCCGTTGGTATATCCCCGCCGTTTTGCTGCGAGAAATGACTCGGGATGAGGGGTTCGGACTCTGAGGGAGAGGTACTGAGTAATGGGTGATGATGGGGTGGTGGTGTTGTCCGTGCCAAAGTTGAAGATGTATATATATAAGCACATTTCTGGCCACATGTCGCGAAGATCCTGTTCATGTGATCTCGGCGTCTCTGGATAGCAAACCCTCAGGGACAAGACTACGGCCACCGGTGAGGGAACACGTCCACTTGGCCGTGTTTCGCTGATGGATTGCGACGTCGGCCAGTTACCAACTTTGGTACAGACCCCGGATCCTCGGGAAATAGTTTCGGAGGTATTAAGTGGGCAAAGTTGTGGGAATCAGTGGGTGTTGCGTGGATTCATAGGAGCAAGTATTGAATATTCCCGAAGCGCGCCGAAGTCCCCACG
>AMCV02000021.1:237657-264257 GCA_000350065.2 Colletotrichum orbiculare MAFF 240422 | reverse complement strand
TTTTTTTTTTGCAAGTCGCGTGGTCCCCCTCGCACATGGATCTCGATGGATTACGCCCCTCTGGCGGCGCGGAGGCCATCGTCGGCGCCGTGCGCGAGCTCACAATCCTCTCCCGGTCGACGAGCTCCCTTCTGGGCGGAAAGGCCGCGTCGAGAAGCGATCGTCGAACCCTACGACCCGGACAACAGCTCCGGGCGGCGGTGGGATTGCTTGTCGGTCTGCTGGAGCAACCCACAGATGGCATCGGAGGAGGAATACGGTGCGAACGGCCCTCGGACGCGGTTCGTGGTCCTACCCCATCGTGGCGGCGGCACCCACCGACAGTTGAGCTGCAACCAGGTTGAGCGGGAGCTGTTATGTCACAGAGCTGGCCATTGATGTTCGGCGATGAAATCCGAGATTAAAGTCGCTAGAAGTATGGCCATGAATGCGTAGCAAGCACCCGCCACAAGCCCTCTGAATGTCGGTGATGGCTTCGGATTTGACAGGTGCCTGAAAGTAGCATGATCCACCTGAAAGGCGACCAGCCAGATGGGTCTGGAGGAAGAATCACGAAGCGAAGCTAAACGACAAAAGTGACGAGCGCTGCACAATTTTCACTGCTGTGCACTGCAAACTCGACCTTTGGGAAGACTTGGCTCCATGCCGGGACGCAACGCCCGTCTGGCTGCAGGAAAAGCAACGGAGGCGTCGCAGGAATGTGATGCGGAGTGCATGAGGACTGAGTGACTGACGAGGGGCGAGATGAGCGTGGAGTGAGTGAGTGAGAGGAGAGCCGAGACGAATGTGAGAAATGAGAGTGAGAAAGAAAGAACTTACACAGCCCGTGTCCGACAGAGTACGGAGCACCTCCGTAGAGATACTTCATGTGATTTGTGATGGGAATGGTACGACATGGTATTATTGTGCTTCTTCCTTCGCCGCTTTCTGCGGGCGTAAAACCCTGTTGGCTGGACCAGTCACCGCCACCGCAGAGAGCGAGCGGCCAAAAAAACAAAAGAAGCTCTCATCACACAACCGCCTAGGCCGCATGAGGGAATGGTGACAGACACGGCAGACCACGAGAGGCGTTTTGACAGCTGCTAGTGTCAGGTACTAGATCGCCGAGCACTCTCCGCTTGTGCTGACATTGCCGACGGGATCCCAAGACTGGCACTTGAACATGAAGGCGGTACGCACAATACACTGCTGACTTGCGGCGACCCAGTGGAAAGACATTACAATCGAGACACACATATGGCCGATAGGCGACTGATGAGGGTGTCTCTCTGACACGGAAAAGGGTGGAAGAGCCGGAAATGAGGATGAGCACCTCCGTAGCAGAGCTGCGATTGACGGGGCCCAGGGCTTCTTGCTCGCCGTAGCGTCCAGGGCTCTCTGTCAAAAACGTCTGGACGGAGTACCATACCTCCAGCATTACCGTAGTGTGTTTCCCCATGTGCTGCTTTGCCGGATCGAGAGGCGAAGCACATGGCGTGTGGCTACGGGCAGGGTGAGTTCCATTTGGTATGGTGTGGTGTGGTGGTGTAGCAACCCGACGCTCTGGATCTATTACGTTACGAAAAGGTGTCAAGAAGTGAGGCCCTGGTTCTTGGATCCAACGTCTTATCTTCAGACGGCTGAAAGGCTGCCAGAGCCAAGCCAACCATGGCAACATCATCGCCTCATCAAACTTTGCGTGCGATCGTCCAATTTCACGAAACTCTCACCAGCGGGCGTGGGGGCAGACGATGCTCCCTCCATAGGAACATGGTCTGGAGTCCGCAGGCCGGAGAACAGCCTGGATCTAATTTGCTGTTCACAACTGTCTGTGTATGCGTAATGAGAGCTTTGGTGAAGTTCGTGTGCGCACTCTCTTGTAGGACGCACATGCATCTCATCTTGAAGGCATAATAGTGCCACGACGAAGCTCCTCCATGGACCTGCAGAGGTACATGATAATTAGCAGAAGGCGACACGTATACCATGTGCCATGGTTCTCGACGGCTTCCTCATTGGGCCGCCGACCCGGCTCTAGTCCTGAAGCTCGCGTCTTGACCGACTGACGTCGAAGGCCGCTAGCTAGCTTGCGCTGTCGCTGTCGTTGTTCGTTGTTCGTTGAAAAGTGCCTCTATCGAAGTCGCGCGGCGTGGCTTTCCGTGCCTGAAGGACGGGACGGATCAAGAATCCTTTGAGCAGGCTCGTCTCGTTCCCTGCTCTGTCCCCCCAACACGCCCGAGGCCCATGGATCCATCGCGATTGCAGTCGGGGTTTACTGTGTAGTCTGGTGTACATAGGTCCATGTCGTAATCCCATCAGAAGTCCCCTGGCCTTGTTGGTGCACATCAGCGACATCCGAGGGCCCATGGATCGATGGACGCACGCACGCCTGCACTGCGCATGGCAGGGTAAGGATCCCGGCGCAGTATTCCGGCGCAGTAGTGTAGTATAGGCAGAAGTGCCCGGCGAGATGGCGCGATGCAGAGACATGGCAGCTGCTGGATGGGGACAATGGAGCGATGCTGGTGATACAGGGCTAGAGATGAAGACCGGTCGCTCGGGTATTATCATCATCAAGCAGCCTTGGGCCGTTTCGGGAAGCTAGATACCACGCATCAAAGGTCTCGACTCTTGGACGGACCTTCAGACTTTGGAACCCATGGAACCCATGGAACCACGAGAGAGACGAAGATGACGGCGACCTTCACCTGCATTAGTGCAGTGCGGCTGCAAGGGGTTCCCGATAAGACGACGCGTGCCCAACGGTCGAGCGTCGTAGAGTTGCTGTGCTTCAAAGGCAAAGAGGTCACCCATCATACGAGTACAAGTAAATCACTGTATAGTAGATCCTCTGTACGGATACGCATGTGACAGCTCATGATTGAAAAGTCTGTTGCATCCATTGTTAGGTGTTGGTCTCTGCACAGTACGTGCTATGAAGGCGAGGAAAACAAACATCAGGACAAGGTGCCGCCAGGGTCCATCGTCCATGACATCGTAGCACCCTGTCGTCTTGGGCGATGGGGTCTGTCTGCAAGCCAGAGAACGAGCTTGTGACCCAAAAGTTTGGTTTGTTGAAACGTTCCAGTCATGGCTTTATTGCCTCTCGAAGTACAAGTCATCTTCCAGGCCAAGCGTCGTGATGGCTCGGCACGCTGGCGGATGAAGTGATACACAGTAATGTAACATAACGGCTTGGTAAGAACTTGGGGTCCGTCGAAACTGGGCAGGGTCGGAGTTTTGCTCGGTCTGCAGTCGGGCCTCAACCATGTAAAGGTTAGGTGAGGTTCATGGCGATATCAATCAATAACTACCGAGACCCAGCCACCGCGGCGCCCGGCGGCCAAAGTCAAATTAAGACTACTATGTAGGTTCTGGCTTGTGTGAAGCTACGACGCTTATGGATTTCTTTCGTCAATTGACAAACGTCATGTTAATCAAGCGTCACCCATAGTCAGTCAGTCTCCTCCGCGTGGATGGCAAAGAAGTCATCAACAGACAATGACTGTAGCTACGTATTGCCGTGTAGTGTGCAGTACCTTAACCAGGGACCAGATCCTTTACGTCCAAGTGTATCCGTACACTCTACCTCGACACATGCAGAGAGGAGGGATGGGATGGGATGCGCACTCACCGGGCTGCTGCAGCCTGTGGCGGATCCTTGTTCCCCGGTCGCCACCCCTGTTGGCGCAGCGTTGCCGACTATGCCCATCACGAAGCGGCTCGATAGCACCTGTGATGGTCTGGCTGACATGGAGTGACAGGCAGAGGAGAGACTGGGCCAGGCGGGATAGTCTCGCGACGAGACGAGACGACATGAGGGCAACGATTCCGTCTGGTCAATTGAGCTGCTGTCCTGTGCGCATGAAACAAGCCATGGACTCATCCCAGTGCAGGCCAAGGTCCAAAAGGATGGAAAACAGTCGACTCTTGATATATACTAGGTATGCATCCGTATACTCCGTAACTTGGAGGGGCTCAACATTGGTCGACAGCATAGCGTACAGAAGTACCATGTAGGGTGAGAAGGGGTCCGCGAGCCAAGACAAGACATGATTGACCGGCCGAGAAGGAAGCGGTCGTCTTCCCCAGGCCTGCTGCTATGGATCGCACTACTCCGTATTTCACGTCCATAGCCATAGCTGGGCCCGCGCGTGGGAGAGTGGGCGGCGCTGAGTGCCATGTTGAGCAGGGTCGTTGGTTAGACTGTATCCGTATGTAATGAGTACCCGTACACAAATGTACCATTCATTACTCCGTATTCATGGTACGGATACTCGTCAAGATGAGCTTGGTCGAACTATGATATCTGGAGGGCATATCCACCTCGCGCCCGTCGACCTCGTTCGCTGCTTCGACTTGACCTTCCGTCCTCGATCTGCCCACAACAGCAGCCGGTTAGTCGATTGCTGTTCATTACTCCTACTCCTGACTTTCGACCATCTACAGCTCCTGAGCGCCGTCCGAGACGCACGACGCCGTCTTTCAGTCTTGTCTTATTCACCCACCGAGCCGGCCGAGAGGTGTTAGTCGCATTCAAGCGGGCGCTTCGTAGGTTACAGTCAAAGACGCTACGGAGCTGGACGGATCCCTACTACGTACACGAAAGACAGGCCGGCCATCCAGAGTCAGTCCGGAAACGTCAATGGCAAACCCATCTCGAGTGTTGCGCAGCTGTCATCGAAAACCACATATCTGCCGACGACCGGCCATCATCACCCGCATCGAAGCCATCGCTTTCTACCAAAAGGGATTCTGCACATCTTCCTGTACCTCATGACTTGGTCATAGTCCTGGAAAAAGGTAGGGACTCCGCATTCCCGACTCTGGCTCTGCTGCTCGTCGGAGCCCACAAGCATGCCGTCTGTCGGTTTTGCTGTTACACTGGCGTGGTACGAGCGATACGGACATGCACAGCCACAGAGAAGCAAGAGAAAGAAAGTGGTTGACGAGAAGTTTGAGCTGACGAGGATGGATCGCAGACACACCTACCTACTGCGTACACGCGACTCTCAAACTCGAAGAGAAATATACAGAACAAATTCATCGGCGAATTCAAATACAGCAGCGACCGCATCCACCACCTTTCCTCAGGCCACCATTCGTCTTGCGTCCTGTCTTTCTCAATTCCACTTCTCGGTCTCCTCCTCCAGCGGGCGCAAAAGACGCACAAAGACGCCGAAGCGGGCGGCCCCACGAAACGCCGCAAGTACCTGCTGTGGTCCCATTGGTCTCATCGGCTCCGATTACACGCCAGCAATCTTACGTGATTCTGGTTGGTTGATTCGCCCAGTTCCTTTTCTTATCGGGGCTTCCTGTCGCTATTGCCCGACTCGGAAATACAACCTCCGGCCCACTAGACCCTTTCCATCAGGCCCCGTCCCGCCCTTTTCCCAACCAACCGTACCGCTGTCTACCTTAGTCGCAGAGTACCTGACCTAGGTACCCTAAGCACGTATCTACCTGGGTCGGCAGGCACAACCGCTACTTCCTGCCTTCAGTTGTCACCACCACCAAAGTACCATCTCTTATCTTATCGACTCGTTCATCATCTAGTCCAGCAACCGCCGACATACGGCGACAGCTCGCAGCGACATCCTCAACTTCCACTTCACACCACTCACTTACCTCACACTGTTGACTGTTTTCCGCTTGTCTTCGTTTTCCCACCAATCTTGGTGCATCGGAGTCACCTGCTGGCCTGGAGTTCGACCGGGATCTCGCTCGTCGCCCTCCCAAGGCATCGAGTGAGAGCTCCCCTGTGAGCTTCACCTCGGCTATAGGATAAGAGCCTCTCCACCGCCAACATGTCCGGCCGCAGCGCATATGTGCGCAAGAAAATCACCCAGGCCGAGAAGGAAAAGGCCAGAGCGAGGGCGAATACCGGCGCTGGTCCAGACCAGGAGGACCTGTACATTCCCGACTTCCCACTTCCACAGTCCGGTGCTTCGCTCCCCGTCGGCACCGGCATCGGAACCACAAACGCCCGCTTTCTAAAGTTCTCCGAGCAGCCTCGTGATGTCAAGATCAGCACACCTAGCATTGGAAGCGGAAGCGGGAGCAGTGCCGATGGCCGCCGAGACGGCGGATCCGGTCCTCTGGATGACTTCGCCTACGCCCGCGCACGGAGGCCCACCATCAAGACCGAGGATGTGTCCGGCATCGAAAAGTCGGGACTGCGGAGCAAGCTGGACAAGACGAGCGACGATGTGAGACGCGGCCTGGCAAACACCTTCACCTTCAAACGTACCAAGAGCAAGGAGCCCGAGTTGCGCCCGGACTCTGTGGCCACCGTCAGACCACACCAAAACCAGAGCGCGAGCCCCCTTTCGCCAACGGAGCCCGAGTATACTTATGAGCAGTTCAATCTCGACACGATGAAGCAGATGCAACTGCAGGTGCACCTGCAGCAACAGCAGCGACAGCAGCAGCAGCAGCAGCAGCAGCAGCAGCAACATCAGGTGCGATATCAAGAGATGGACCTGCCCATGTCGCCACCGCCTGCTTCAAAACTGCCCCCCGTGCCAACAACACCCCCTATCAAGCGCTGGATTGGAGCTGGGCGTCCTGTACAGAGATGGAATAAGTTACGGAAAGACCCCGAGCTCTGGGATCCCAACGGCGATGTCTTGGTCTTTTTCGGACACAAGGGCCAGACGCCACGCCCAAACCCGTCCTTCAGACTGTCGTCTCACATCATCGAGGCCACCGAATCGCGATATTTGATCACCCTGCTCCGAGAAGGAACCACGGAAGAAGACATATACATGCCTCCATCACCGCAGGGCGCGCCTCCCATGCTGCGACCTCACATGGGCCGAGGGCAACCCACACCGCCGATATCTGAAGATCTGGGCGAGGCCGACGGTCAGATCTCGTACGAAATGTACTTCACCACCCCGGCCAACATGACCAAGGCGGAACAGCTCAGGGGGCAGATCACGACGCGAAATGTGTTTGCCCTGCTCTACCACGCGTCTCTCGTCGGTCTGTCGCTGCACCAGGCACTTTCGGACCTACATTCACGATTGGATGCTTACCTGCCGTCCGATTCGGACAACGTGGGCATGATCCTAAACTACCTGTCGGCACGCGGTATCGACGACGTCAGGAATGACCCCGAGACTGCCGTTAGCTTATTGGCATGGGCCGAGGGGCAAACGGTGCGGTGGGAGGAAGGATGGCGAGAGAGCTTTCTGCACTGCGCCGGCCTCTACACCCACCTCGAGCAGTGCGCCGACTTCAACCAGCTTACACCCATCACCCGGGCGCTACTGGAGAGGGCGTGTCTCGAGACACAGCTTCGCGTCCAGGCCGCCGAGGAGCGTCTTGCCGAGTTTCAGTACGGCGACATGTGGCCGGTGGGCGTCAACGGGCCGGCGAGAGCGGCAGCGGAACGACTGCAAAAGTTCCTCCTCAGCCATTACTCGCGTGTTCACGGCTGCTGGCCGCCACCGCAGAAGACGGGTCTGCCGGACTCGGAGGGAGAGGATATGTGGCTGACGAGGACGGTGGCGCATTCGCTCCAGAAGGACTTTGGCGCGCTGTACGACTACCTCGTCAACCGCGACATAACATGGGACATGTCGGAGGCGCGCTCAGGCCGCAAGTGGATGATGCAGAGCGAAAAGGACAAGGGGTTCGACGCCGACGTGGACTTACCCATGACGGACATTCTCGTCGAGTACGACAACAAGCTGCGATTTCCACACATCCCGCACCCGTACCCTCTGGTCCCAGAGTCCATCATGCCCGCGGCCAAGGAAACTTCCATGTTCAAGAAGAAGGGCGCAAGCTCGGCGAGCACCAGCGGAGGCCGAGCTGGAGCCATGGAGCGGCGAGTACAGCTGGCATATACGGAGGCCACCAACATTTACATTTTGGGGTCGGACTTTACGCAGTCCGACCTGATTGATACCTTTGTCAAGTTTGAAAAGAGCGATGGCATTACCGAGGTCGACCCGGCAGTTGCCAGACGTGGGCGTTGGGTCCTCATTTATGGCATACTGCAGACGTTGGCCAGCGTCTCGGCCGACGCTCCCAATATTCGATACGGAGAAGACGTGACGTACCACCTGTCGCCACGGTTGAAGGGCACGCGGGTGCCCCCATGGAAGGGATCAGCCGCGGCAGAGGCCTCGCACGAGCTCTCACACTGCTGGACGGTACCGCAGACGTGGCACAGCCAGAACAACAGCGGCGCCGAGAGCTCCGAGGAATCGGGTGAGACCAGCCCCGCCCAGGCGCTCGGCCGGGCTTTCGGCTACCCCAGACCACCGCCATCGACGGCTTCCCGGGGGTCGGGGTATCAGACGCCAGGGGCGCGTTCAGTCCACTCAGCAGGCTCGGCGCCGGCCTTCAGCTCGACGTACAGCGTAGTCAGCGAAAGCGACACGAACAGTAGCGTACGAACGCCGGCTTCCGCCCGAGGAGGGAACGGCATGAGAAGGGCGCAATCTCGAGACAAGGTCAACGGGTATGGAGGTGCAGCTAATGGACCACGCGGAGGAGGAGGAGGAGGATACGGAGAAGGGCTGGAGCTGCCGGTCCGCAGACGAGACTTTAGCGCTCAGTTGGAGACGAGTTCGTACGGAGGATATGCGAGGCACGCGCAGCTGCCTTTGCCGGGTAACATTACAGGGTCAGGAGGATTCCTCGGGCTCGACGACATGATGGAGACGCGCAGCGCACGAAGCGCACACAGCGGCGGGTACGGACGGCAAGCGAGGGAGGGCTCGGAGACGGACAGCATGGCGCCGCGGATCCGAGACTTTGACCTGGACGTGATTGACGATCACGAGCCGTAAGCTTTATGAGACGGAATGACGGGATGACAGAACCATTCGGGACCCGGACAGTTGCGACACAAAAGACGATGTGGAGATTGAGAGCAAGCGAGCGAGCCACAGATATGAGACGAATACTGGGGTCTCGTCGACCCGCCATTTACTGCTGTACTTTCAAGGTACGACGAGAAGTGTTGTTATAGACGCAAAAGTTGGTTCTAGCTATATTTAATTAGAGAGATACCCGGCCGCTCGATTCGCCTTGCGCACGTGATGAACTGGCTGGCGGGGAATCGTCGAGTGTGTCACTTCTGTCTCGTTTAGGCATTCTTGTCTTGGGATGAACAAGTCGAAGTTGCTGTGACGGAACACAAGAAGGTTGACGGCGTACACAGGTCAAGTCGACATGCGGCCGGCGCGGGACAGATGATGGAGCGCCGTCGACTAGTCACTCATATTGTCGATGTGATGATTACCACGTGGTCCAATTCACGATTTAGTCACGTAACTAGTTAGTGTTTGGTTTGCGGTGCTCGGGGCATAAGCAAAAGAAGTGCGCGTGAAGATTTGCAAGGCCGACAGCGTGAGCTGCAAGTTCTAGAACGATGCTATTCGGAGATGGTTAATTCACCACTTGTCTTGCAGAGTGGAAATCTCGAGGTGCGATGCAGTTGTAATTGGAGTTGGAACCCTCAGGTAATGGAAGCGAGTCAGTGGGTCGCAGTCCGGCAGTGCCCAGCCACCTCATCAGTCTCCACATCCTCCTTCTGGGTAGGTCCCTACAAGTACTGACCAGGTGAGATGGGGCGGTGGAATGGACGACTTTGAGACTGGAGATCGAGTCACTTTACTCAGTATCCGCACACAAAGAAGATGGTGCCACCAGCCTCGCGGATTAGTCTGCGACGGCTCGATTGCCCGTGTTTTCAGACGGGCGACATGGGAGCGCGTCTCATTGGCTACCTGGCTTGGTGCTGCTGGCCGGGAAACCGGTCGAGGTGAAGAAGTTACTACATGATTAGACGCCAGCAGGTACCTAGTCATAAGCAGACCGCCGCTGGATACCCAAGGTAAATGGGCTTTTTGAGGTGGTGGGTTTAATTCTTTGACGTGTTCATGCTGGATCCACCCATCGAGAAGGTCGCCAGCATTGTGTCCCAAGTCATCGGAGGGAAGAGAGAAAGCAAAGGGTGCGGAGCCCGCCCTGCTGATTACCGGGCTGCAGTGTAGACGGTCCCCGGATTGACAGGGCCAGACCGCTAACTAGAGCCAGGGCCGCTGGGCAGATGATGAGCGCATCACTGGAGATGGAGGTGTTGCGGTACATGCAGACATGGGCATGGACACATGGGAAGCTTTCGAATCTGTGAGATGACGACGGTTTGTCTGCATCTGTGACGGCCGACGGGCGTGAATGGGCGCCTGGCTCAGTGGAGGGAAAGTGTGGTGGTGAGATTTGTGCCTTTGCTTAGCAGGTGGCAGTTGCAGCCCAGAAAAGAAGCCGCGTAGCCGATCACCGACACCGACGTCATGACAGTTCGACGCAGGGCAGGACCCAGCAGCAGCAGTAGCAGCAGCAGGACCTGGACTTGGACCGAATGGAAGCAACGAATTGTCTGTGCCGTTGTTTGACGGCTGTTTCTTTCCATTTGACGTTTGTTTGGTGTGTATGTGTGTACCTTACAGGCACCTACCGTGGGCTAAGCTACGGCCGTGCTCTCGGCTTCCTGTTAGTCGCGCAGTTCATCTCACCATGGCTTTCACTCTCACTCTCACTCTCATCTTCACTGTCATCGTCACCATCCTTCTCGTTCGGCGCTGCCTTCATCAAACCGTCCATCATCTCTCATCTTGATTGCATGATTGCAAACCAGATGCGGATGCCACTCACAGAAACACCACATGTCCGTGTAAAGTAGCACTGGCGGCCCTTCCCCGAGGCGTCGTCCGTCCGTGATGCCATTCAGCAATGTCTCTTGTCCAACACGCAGCAGGGGAGAGAAAACTGGGAACTACCCCTGCCTGCCACTCGCTTTTTCTTCTTCCACCGTCTCGTCTCCCGTCTGCTTCATTCTTTTGCGATGCCACCCATCTCCAGGGTCGCATCTTGCAGCCATACATGGACTTACGCAGGACGGCCCTGCTATCCCATCCTACGTAAAAGCTGTTATTCGTCCAATGCGACGCTGTGCCTTTCTTCGCTTCTGCGCGTTGCTTCACCACCCTTGCCCTCGGCCGTGATCCAGCCCAACCACCTCATTTGGCACCTTCGTTGCCTTGGTTTTTCTGCCCGGCTTGCCATGACTTACTTGCTGCTGACCTGCATGGGCTGGGCTCACTCACACTCGTGCTCACACACTGCTTGTTGACGCACACCTTTACTCCGTGCTACTGGTAATATCCTCTGATACCCATCCATCCTACTACCCTGACCAAAGCTGAGCTGAGGTTCAAGTGTCCGTACCTGGCTACAATCCAATACTTATTTACCCTCACCCTGTCCCGTCCCAACCACCCCATCCTTTTCATCTGAAGGGTCCCGAAAGACTCTTTAACATCAAAACAGCTTCTCGCTCCCGCTTGACAGCTCCGTTCCGTTGCTGTCTCACTCCAGCTCGAGTTCAACGGCACCGCCTTCGTCGACAGCGTCAATCACCGTCACTTGTCCAACCGACTGACCATCGTCAACGCCGGCGCCAACCGGTCGCATCACGTCGCATCGTCTCTACACAAAGCAAAAGGGAACAGCCGAAAAGGCGGACTCAGACTAGCCCATCATGCTGTTCGCAATGGCCTTCGCAGGATTGCGATTCCTGCAAATCGTCACCCTGGTACGTCCACTACTACCGCCGACTGTCTCTCATCACTGGGGGCGGCCAACAAAACACCACGACCCATTCTCGCGACATGTCGACTAACACCCCTTGTTTTCGTGTCTAGATCCCCACCATGGGCATGCTCGCCTGGTTCGTTGACGGCTTCGTCAAGAGCAACGTCGTCGTTCCCAACTCGATCCTCGTCCTCTTCATCGTCTCCGTCCTCGCCCTCGCCTGGGCCATCTTCACCCTCTTCAGCTACCACCGCAGCAGCACAAACGCCCTCTTCGTCGCCGTCGTCGACCTCGCCTTCGTCGGCGCCCTCATCGCCGCCGTCTGGTACCTCCGCGGCATCCACAACGTCGACTGCACGAACCTGTCGCGCGACGGCCGCTGGTCCGCCAACTTCCCCGGTCTCGTCACCATCTCCGGCCCGAGCTTCAGCTTCTTCACCAACAAGCCATGCGCCATGCTCAAGGCCTCGTGGGTCTTTGGCATCATCAACTGCATTCTCTTCTTCTTCACCGCCGTCCTCGCCTGGCTCCACGGCGACCGCATGTCCTCGGCCTACGAGCGCAAGTCCTACCACCACGGACGTCACCACCGTCACCGCAGCCACAGCCACCACAGCCGACGCAGCTCGCACTCTCGTTCGCGCCGCGTCTACGTCTGAGCACCACATACTCCCCCCCCTGCGCGCGATGGACCATGTCCGAGACGCACAACCTACGAGATACGAGACACGCGATTTAGATGGTGAGACGGTTTTTGAACGAGGCCTGCTTGATCGAATGCACGCAAAGAGATACCAAATGTGACGAATGAAAATTATGGGTGGATAACTATTTGTTGGATATTTATCGTGGTCGCAGTTTTCTGCCGGCCTTTTTTTTCGATTTCTTTTTTTTTTCAGCGTACGCTGAGGAACGAGAAGTGGGAGAAGGAATCATTTCAGGTTGTTTCACGATTACGATCACGACGGCTACCATCTCGGTTCACTTGCTCTCCCCTTCTTCTCGTACATTTCACCATTGTCTTAATACCGTCGGTCCGGACGGGGCGTCGGCCTGGCCGGGCCGGTCGTCGCGTCGTGTACACACAGAATGAAAGATATCCCCACAGACAAGACTAATGAAGAGAACCATATGATGATAAAGTGGTATCGTTGTATGCATCCAAAATGCTGCCTCGCTTTTACATGTTCCTCTCCTCGTCCTCGCCCACGACGAATCTACGTCCTGGAGTCATCCTCGCCCACTGTGTAGCCACGCGCGACACCACTTCTGCCCTCCTCCACCAGCGTGCTCGTCTCCTCGTCGTAGTCCGCCCCGAGACCCTGCCACGTCCTTTGCGACCGCAGATACTCGGCTCCGGGGCTGAGCACTCCGTTGATCGTCGCCACCTCGCCGACGTGCCGCTTCACCAGCGCCGACTGTGCCGGCTTCGCGCCGTCCCCACCGTCCCCGCCGCCGTCGTTCGTGTCCGGCTTGTTCGCCGAGCGTATGGCCATCCGCATCGGCCTGCTGGCCACGAGCCTGCCCGTGCGCAGGTCGTACTCTGGCGGCGCCGACTCGTCCTCGTCCAGGTCCTCGTCCTCGTCCCGCGCGACGGCGTCGTGGTCCATCTTCTCGATGCCCCCCCACCACTCCACGCCCCACACCCTCTCGCTCTCGGGCCGGAGGGCCACCTCCATCTCAAAGGGCGTGATGATGGGCTTGAAGAAGCCGGCGTCCTCCTCCACCAGCCCGCTCTCCCAGCACCCGACCACGACCCAGCCGTCGACCTCGGCGAAGTTGGCCACCTTGGCGGCGTTGAGCTTGCCCACGACAATGGTGTAGCTCTTCTTGCCCGCCTCGGCGATGCGCCGCCGCAGCAGGTCGATGCTGGAGAGGTAGTTGGACACGGACAGCGTGTTGACGAGGATCCCCACCACGCCGGCCGCGGCCAGCGTCAAGACGCGCGCGAACCGGCGGCGCAGCAGTGCGTTTGTCGTCCTCGTGGGGTCGTCTGTGGAAAGGTCCGATGTCGAGAGCACGTGGAGCGAGGCCATGCGGGTCTGCAGGGCGAGGAGAAGCGCGGGCGGCGGTGTCGAGATGTGGAAGAGGGAGTATCCGGACAGGTCGGGGGTCTCGTCGGCGACGATGCTGCGGTTCGGGATGGTGCCGGCCGGGTCGTGGACGACTTCGGTGCGCAGGAGGTGTGCGTATCCCGCCGACTGGAGTTTCTCGTAGAGGGGGAGAAGGTGATCTTGGTACGTGACGTCGGCCACCAGCACGATCTTCTTGTTCTTGTCGGGAAACTCCTTCTCAAAGGCCTCGACGGCGCGGGCCACGTCGAGGGCGTGCCGCGTGAAGACGTAGATGACGGGGAGCCTCGACGTGGGCGACAGGCACGAGCGGCCGTAGTGTACGACGACCTGGGCGTCGACGTGCTCCGCCGCGATCTCGTCGACGCAGCATGCGCTGTAGGAGGTGTCGGCGAGGATGTAGACCCGCGTCGTCTGGGGGCCGCCGAGCGCTCCCGTCAGGGTCTCGGCGACCCAGGGTGCGTCGCCCAGCATGGAATCGGGGAACTGCAGCGCGACGCGGGTCCATCCGCCTTCCTTCACCTCACGCGCCGTGCGCTCGATCTCGTAGATGGATGAGAGATCATCGTCGGTCCGAGGCGCGGACGGTGGAGGAGGAGAAGGGGTCGGGTCTTCGAAGAGGTTTTCGGAGGGCGTCGACAAGACGGGCGCCGAGGAGAGTTCTGTCATGACCGTTTTCACTCCTGTCTCGGACTGTATCAGAGGGTAATCCGATTTCCAGTGAGTCGGGGGGCAAAGGTAACGTGGAATCGTCAATCGACAGTCGATGGCGGGGTGGTGTTGGGATGGCGGGGTACTTTTTTCCCTTTTTGAAAATTCAAGGTCAAGGTCTGTTCACCGAGAAGGATTGATTCGTGACCGACGGTGTGTTAATTGGGACTAGTGGCGTGGGACCAAGCAAACCGCAACGTCAAGCTCGTGATTGGTCCAATTCACCTCTCACCAACTTCATCATTTCAAGCCATCGCATGGCTCACCAATCATCATAGTATGCCAGCTGGCTTCGATTGCGATAGGCTTAAGGATCAGAGGCGGCCAGCAAGGTAGCTTTTGCTCCTTGCATTCTACGCACATGCGCCATTGCCTCGTTGTTCTGGCATGGTTCATGCGGCGAAGGAGTCAAGCCTGACGACAGCTTGACAACCTCTCGTCTGCAATCGGCACCTGGAAAGCTAGTTGCTCGATGATGGCCTTATATCCGAGTACCTCAACGACACTACGAGTAAGTTTGCAGCTCATGTACAGCCCTTGCAGCCATTCTCAACAGTCAAAGACACCATTCAGCCTCAAGCCCCAAAGGAGGAAATGGAGATGAGGGAACCAAAACTTCTGAACAAAAGCGTTTGATTACTGGATTACTCTGACCAATGAAAACTCATTACCAACACTCTCATGATATCCTGCAAACCGAGCTCCATTACCTCGGGCCTCCCATTACCCCATGACTTCCAAAACGTTCCGTCAGGCCCCGTCCTCGCGGACTCGCAACCTCGACAGCACCCAAGCTGCTCCACAAGATGTCAACCCCTTGGGCCGTTGGCTGCTTGGCCTAATCACGCTCCCCATCAGGGCCACGAGGGAAGCCGGCCGGAGGAGGAACGGCGCCGAAGCCAGGAGGACCGGGGACGGGGAAGGGAGCGGGAAAGGCGCCGACAGGGGGAGGACGCCTGTCTTCGTCGCCACCACGGCCGCCACGTCCACCGCGATCACCGCGATCACCACCACGATCACCGTCGGTGAGGCACTCGCGATCGCCGTTGCGGTCGTCACGCTTGTCGTTACGGTTGCCGTCTCTGCGACAGCACCGGTTGCCGTCGCGATCGCGTCCCTCGCGGCCGTCCCTGCACTCACCACCACGGCCCCGATCACCGTCGCGGTCGCCATCGCGGTCGCCATCGCGGCCCCCGTTGCGATCCCCATCGCGGTCGCCCTTCTTATCCCCGTCCTTGTCCTTGTCCTTGTCGTCTTTCTTGTTCTCCTTGGTCTCCTTCTTGTTGCCCTTCTTATCGCCCTTCTTGTCGCCCTTCTTGTCGCCGTAGTCGTCGTCATCTCTGTCACCGTCCTTGTCCTTGTTGGCGTTGGCGATGACTGGGGCCGGGCCGGCGGCGACGGCCATGGGAGCGATCTGTCTGGCCTCCAGGGAGCGGGTCTGGCTGAGAGCACTTGGGAATGTTAGCCAGAGTATATGTAATGTATGAGGCCAGGACTGTGAGCGGAGACTTGCCTTTGCTCGCGGAAAGGAGCGCCGTTGGCACCCATGGTGGCTGCGACCATGACGATTAGGGACTGAGAGAAACGCATTTTGGAAAAGATGTTCTTTGAAAAGCTAAGAAAGCTCTAGGTTGTCGTGGTTGTTGTTGCCGAGGTGTACTGAAGCCTGGAAGGCAGTGCGATGGATTGTGTGATTATAAGATGAGAGAGGATGTTTGTGAGATGGTTGATGGTGTTGATGAGTGTGAGTTGGAAGGAAATCGAGAGCAGAGAGGTGGAAGATTCACCCACTTTAATATCCTGACCATTCCATCTTTCTCGGAGTTGTCGATGTTGAGATGGTCCTTCACACCCTCCACATCCACCTCATAAGCCCCCACAGATTCCTGCCATCTTTGGCTTGCGTGTCGTCGCAACGCGTCGCTGCCTTAGCCTCGTCTCCAACGGTTCGTTTCCCCCAAGTGACAGAACGAAGCATAACCGATTCAACTTGTCGAGAAGTCAATCATGCAGTCGGCATCTCACGAACGACATGAATCAACGGAGGCGTGGCCAATCGGACAAAGGCATAGTGCTGGCTGTCCGCGTACCATGGCCACCGCGCGGTACCGCCGCCCACCCTCTCTCGTTTCTCCCGGATGGGGCGTGAAGCAGCGAGAGTAGGAAGCCAAGCCCATGCTTGAAAAAAGCCTCCGAGTACGTGCGCCGTCCGATGGCAACCCGTCTTGCCCCCTGGTCCCCTGTCGAAGTTGTATGGCTTTACCCAGAAAAGGCCCCGGACGGGAAACGGTTCGCAGCCCCAGATGTTTGCATATTGCCCCGTCCAGGATGCCCGCTGCAGGAGTCCAGCATGCTATCAACTATCAAACTCTTGAGATTCAAACCTGATGCGATTATCGTGAAATGCAAGCAGCCGTTAATGCCTGTGGCGGACGACACCGCCACAAATTATCATGCGATAGGCTCACAACCAAAGCAAATGCGTCGCCACGAACGTGTGTCTCGGAGCATCATCCATCACACTGCTTTTGACCACAGCCAGGTCTAAGTCGCTTACTCACTCGGTACCGGGCAGAGGGGTTGGCTCCTGACCACGCAACCGATTCATAGTCGTGTGGTTGCCAAGTTAGGTGTTCACCAAATCTTGTCTTGTAGTATTCGGTTCGTCTGACAGGTAAACCAGTCTTAGGGCATCATAGCCATTCGTGTTCCAGTAAAATATCACACAATTAGGCATATGTAATTGGAAACATTGCAACTTTACACCAAGATATATCCTTGTGTACGTCGGGGGATCTACAGGTAACCAGGGCATCACAAATGGGCTGACGCTGATCAGATAAGAACTCAAAAGTGGCTGCAACGTCAACTGCGCCACTTGATACATCACCCAGATGATTGTGGCACATCGACACCAATCCGCAGGCTGACAAGGTCACGCTCACCGATGGCGTAATGAGGCAAATATTCATGCAAAAACTGCCATGTTGTGGTGACGATGAATAAACATGCGTGGAGGAGGCGTAGGCATCTGATCTCATGGGTCATGACAAGCACCTCAGTGGGTGTCCTCATGCCATCACATCCTCTACCTACTTGACGAACAGCCGCGTCTCTTCAGTTTACATGACAGAAGAGCAAATGGCGCTTGCGTTATGCGGTGGGAAGCGATATTGGATGGCTTAACCTAGATAGATGATGTGGTTGACAGAGAGGACGTGATACATTGCCGAACCCATGACGAAGGGTAAATAAGTGATGGTGTTTAACATGGGAAAGTCAAGCATACGAGGCAGACAGAAGTGGACTCCGTGGGTGCCTTGACCTACGCGGTTCAGTTGGCTGTCAGCCTGAACGCATCCTCTGACGAGGGGATTTGCAATCCCACGAAACGACCAAATCCCCACGATGTAGCTATTGGTGTCTTCACATGAGATAAAAGTAAAGCTCAGTCAATACGTGTTACTTGTTTAGGTATAGACCCTCACTGATGCTCGTCATGCGTCAAGTCTAAGTTATCACACCGTCCGAAGCATTAATATCAGGGGTACAGGGCTGTGAGTACCTTGGCAGGAAGCAATGTATCGTTGAAAATGACATCTTCCATGATATCGAGCTCGTCGATGACTACAAACTTACCGGGCCTCGCAGTGAGAGCGATGCGAATAAGTTCTTCTGGGTGACAATGTCAATACTCAGGGCAGTGTTGTACTATTGTGGCAACTATCGTTCTGGCTCTGAGAAATTGCGCAGGTTTCGTCCGTCATTGGATCCATTGTCAGGCTAGGATTCCATTGGACTCTGCAGATGCGCACGTCGTCGATAGTCGAATCAGAATGAGACTCCAAACGACGTACTTCGGATGCAGGACCGGACTCGCTTTGACCGTTTGCCTCGTTCTGCGCTCTCGCTCTTTCATGCAAAGGCGGTTTATTCCATCACGAACCACTTCTGTTTGGTTCCCAAGTGCTTTGACCGATGTCGGTGACGACGTTGGTCAATGGGTTCGAGCAATGCGCGGTGGCTGCTCGCTTTCCACGCGTTCCGGGGCTCGGAGAATGCGAAGTGAGGGCAATCATTGGTCAAACGAGGTTGTTTTCATCCGATTGAGCGATCAGCATTATGACTTGGTTATCGGGCTTTTCATAGTCTTTGCGATTTCTTCAGGCATAAATCACAGTAAGCGAATGGTGATGGATTTCGCGAGTTGAAATGCGTGGCTGGATACCAAGTGCCTCATGCAAATGCCCTCATCAACAATGCTTCATAGCAAACCGGTTATACCAAGAAAAAAAACAAAAAAAAAACCGTTTGCACGTTGGCATAAACACAGCGAGGTAGGATTGCTCGACGAGGCAAATTTCAACGCTCTTTAACTGCATGTTGGACTGAACGAAGCTGCTACTTAAAACTTGCGATGATCTTGTCGGCCATGTCGGGTAGTGTATCGGCAACGACGTCCATCTGCCCAAATATGTCGGGCAGCGCCTCGCCCTCGAGCGCGGTGCAGTAGGCCGCCTTGAAGCTGAGAATTGAAGGTTAGAATTGATGGACCTCCCCCCAAAGGGCGTCGGATACGACGGGGACAGCTTACCCAACAGTCTGGGCCGTGGACGCGTCCCACAGGTGGGCGGCGGCGAACCAAGGCGTGCCGCCGGCGGCGGAGAGCTTCTCCAGGATGGGGGCGTAGGCCTCGGGGGTCGGCTTGGCCAGGCCGGACGAGTCGCACGAGAGGAGGTTCTCGACGGGCATGTCGACGCCGCCGCGCGAGAAGTAGCCGCCGACCCTGGCGAGGTCCCCCGCGGTGAAGCACCAGACGGTGAAGCCGGCGTCGCGCAGCTTGCGCACGCACTCGGCGGCGCCCTCGCGCAGGTTGAGCTTCTTCCACTCGTCGATGAGGTGCGCGACGTCCTCCCCGCTCGCGAAGGCGCGGGGGTCCTCGACGCCGGCGTAGTGGAGACACCTGTAGAACAGCGACTCAAAGACCTTGAAGAAGACGACGTAGCGGCCGGACATGGACAGGTAGGTGTACTCGCGCTCGGCGACCTCGAGCCAGCAGCAGCCGAGGAGCTTGGGCTGGATGCCGCGGGCCCGGAGGCGCTCGCCTAGTCGGGCGTCGATGGCCTCGAAGAGGTGTTCGTAGGAGACGAGGGTGCCGACGACGTCGAACACGACGTTCTTTGGGGTGGTGGCCATGGTGTTTGTCGAGACTCGCGTGAGAGTGGGAAAAAGGACTCGAGAGGGACGACGAAGGTGACGGACGCTACGCTGGCAAAGCGGGGTTCAAGGACTGAGGAAAAGAAAAACAATGTTACAATTTTGATAGCAACTCGATGGTCAATAGTCGACTTGAAAGATGCAGACAAGACGCTGCAGGGTTAATAAATATGAGGCTCGTGGCAGAGCTACTACTGTCTGTCGTGTGTCGCATCACGAAAGCTTCATCTCCCCGTTATCTTCCCCGCAATCACATTAGGGCAAGCTCCGTCGCGAGGCGGTCGTCTCCGAGGTCGTTCCGGTCCCGAAGAGGGCGGCGTTTTACGTCCCAACCGGCAGGGAATGGCTGCCGACGGCCGGTCTTGCTTTGCTCTTGGCGAGGGAGAAGAGGTTGAGCACATTTGCCGTGTCCAAGTCATCGTCGACTGCGTATCATGGTCCGGGTCCATCTCGCTTGACACACCGCAACGCCTCCAAGGCCAAAAGATAGCCGGGCCGGTGCTCTATTCGAGTCGCTCGGCCGTCGATCCTATCATCCCGTGCTCGTCTCGTGGCCTGGGCCACCGCCACGCCGCGGGGAACTGCTCGGATCGGATTCCCTGTCGTTGCGAGCTCGGCTCCACTGATAAAGCAGGGATTCCATCGTCACTCGGATCCAAGGCGAAATTTCCCGGTGCTGGCTCCGACAGCCAGGTCGGCCGTGGAGAGTTTAAAAAGTGACACGGCCTTCACGTAGGTGGACGAAGAGAAGCGGTTACATTGTGCATACGTCGTGATTGTTGCCATTGCCAGCCTCGACGTTGGCCAGTTGAAGCCGCAGCTTTGGATCGTCTCTGAACAGTGAACACGCATCACGCATCACGCATCGCAATGGTTCTCCCCATCAGCAACCCGACCAAGTCCTTCTGGATCGAGGGTGCAGAGTCTCCCCTCCGGAACTTCCGCTCGACGGAAGAGTTGCCCGAGCAGAGCGATGTCGTCATCGTAGGCAGCGGCTACGCTGGGACAACAACCGCATACTGGCTTCACAAGGTGGGTAGAGTGCCGCGGACCGCTTCTCGGGTTTGCCACCTAGTGCTGATGAAGAATAAAGTACACGGAAAATAGTGCACAGAAGCCTCGAGTTCTCATGCTGGAGGCGAGGGATATTTGCGGTTCATCAACTGGTCGTAACGGTGCGTTTCGTTCCCCGCCAGCCAACTCGTCAATGGCCTCGAATGTGAACTTGTCGAGAGACTGATGGTTAGTCTTGTCAGGCGGGCAGCTGAGGCCTCATGCCTACTCTCGCTACACGCCATGGGCCAAACGATTTGGTCCCGAGGTGGCCATGAAGCTCATCAAGCACGAGATGGCGCATCTCCCCGCCTTCAAGGCGCTTGCGGCCGAGGAGGACATTGCGGAAGAAATCTGCCTGAAGTTTGGCGAAACCTTTGATGCCGCCATGACCGACGAAGCTTGGCAGAGACTCAGGGGAGCCTACGAGGACATGAAGAGAGACCACGGCGAGGACGACGATGTCGTCAAGGTCTGCAGACTCATCGAGGATGCCCAAGAAGCCCAAGACTTCACCCAGATGAAGGCGTGTCTGGGTGCCGTGGTGCATCCGGCCGGCCAAGTGTAAGCCTCCACCCCCCGCCCCCGTCCTCATCATTGGCTTCAAGGCTTTTCGCAGTTGTGTGACTGATTGCTCGCTCTTAGATGGCCGTACAAGTTCGTCCATGCTCTGCTCCGGATCCTCTTGAAGGCCGGAAACCTGAACCTACAAGCACACACGCCGGCGGAGAGCGTCTCGGAGCGAGATGCCGAGGGCTGGTACACGGTCAAAACCGCCAGAGGAGACGTGCGGACGAGGACGGTGGTGCACACGACGAACCGATGGGCCTCGCATCTTTTGCCCGAGTTCAGCAACCTCATCTTCCCCGACAGATGTACCATTGCAGCCATCAAAGCCCCTGAGGGGTTCATCAAGAATACCGGTGCCCAGCACTGGGACAGCAACGTCAACGTGGGTTCCCAGCTCTCGAGGGTCGTCACCGCGGTGGGCTAACCTGCGCTGTCCAGAACTACCACCTCCAACTGCCGCCGCCGCACAACAACATCATTCTCGGCGGAGCGAGGCAGCTTTTGTGCCATTTCCCCGAAAAGTGCGACTTGAACGACGAGGAGGACAAGCAGTTTGACGGCGCTGCCGAGTTCTTCCAGTCCTGGCCGGCCTCGGACGTGGTGGGATGGACCGGCAAGGACCCAGCCGAGCTGGCGAGGAACCTGCAAGAAGGCGGTGTCTGGACCGGAGGTACGCTTTTGCAGACCCGAAGAAGAGTGGGAAATCGGAGCTTCCATGCTGACCAGTCTGCCAGTTGACTCGACGAGTATCGACGCGTTCCCCTTCGTTGGCCCGCTTCCCAACCGCCAAGGCCAGTTCGTAGCCGCTGGGTTCTCAGGCCACGGTGAGTGTTCTTTGCGTCCGATGAACGTCGTCGTCGTCATGAACTGGGAGGGGCTAACATGAACATCAAGGCATGCCTCGGATCCTGCTTTCCGCCGCCCACATCACACCCCTCATCCTGGACGCGCTCCAAGTCGAGTACAGCCCGCCTGCTCTGGCAGCAGGCTTCCCACCTCTGCCCGAGCCGTTCAGCTCGACTCCCGAGCGCATCAGCTCGCTGCAGAGCGTCGATGCCGCAGCCAAGTTTGCGGCGGTCAGCAAGGGCAGCCTCGAGAGTGCCAAGAAGCCGTTTTGCAACGACGCGAGGAGTCGTCCGGTGCCGTCTCAGAAGTAGCACCTGGCGAATGGGCTTTTTTCCTTTCTTTGGGGGGTGTTCAGTTGTAGTAGATAACTATCTGTCATATCTGTATATTTAACGCGTATTATGAGGTTAATAGGAGTCTTGAATGAAGCCAAACAAAGAAGCAGGAAACCATGACATCGGCATGGATGCAAAGCCGGAAGTCCCTTGAGGCTTGCCCAAAGGCCACAAGCAGTCGATGGTGGTTAGCACTGCCAGTCCTGAAACTCCTGGGGTACTTCAACTGCGTAGCAATCATGACGAGACTACAGTATCGCCTCTGCAACATCGTGAAAGTGGGCTGTACGACTTCTCAAGGCGCAACGAGTGCTGTTTTTCTGCCAGCTCAACTTGACACACGGACACACACGGGCAAGCTCATGTACCAGGATAGAAGCAAGTAATAGCTATGTGAGGCTATATACCCTCTCTTCACCCGCTATCAGAATAAATACATATACGAAGCAAAATACAGTCATTCAAAGTCATAATCTAAGCTCTATGGTCATCCGAGCCATCCTGAGCAACCTGCTTGGTGTTGGGAACGCCCTCAATCACGCCAAGATGGCCAGCGTCAACGTCCGTGCTGGCGGGAGCTTCCGGAACGAGGCGGATGAGGAAGACCATGCAGGGGATGGTCAGGGCAAAGACGGCGCAGTTGACGAGGAAGGGAATCTTGGGGTCGGCACCCGTCGTGGAGTTCAGGGCGTACGAGACTGCTTGACCCGCGGTCTCGAAGGCGCGGAACAGGCCGCCGGTGCGCGACGTCGAGCCAACGTCGGTCGAGAAGGTCCCGAGGATCCAGTACAGTGACAGCTGAGTCCAGTATCCGGTCGTGAACATGAAGAGGTAGGGCAAGTAGGCTTCGGCCCATCTGGCGCCGTGTCTGAGAAAGACGGGCCGTCAGCACTTCCAGGCAAGAGATGCTAGACACACCCGTGTGAATGGATACATGGACTTACTCCTCGTAGTCGAGTGCGGGTTTCGACAGCCCAAACTTGCCATACTCGATGCCGATCCAGATGAAGCATGCTGCCTGAGGGATGGACCATATGGCAAACGAGATCCAGGCACGTCTGCTCTGGCTCCAGCGAGCCGTGTCCAGAAGCTTTCCGTAGGCGAGGACCATGGGAATGGTGATGGTGGCTTGAAGAACGTCAGGATCGCGACCTGTCAGGATCAAAGTGCTAAGTAATACTTACGCGTGATGAGGGAAGACAAGGCGCGGGCGCGGACCGAGAAGTGCAGGGAGAGATAAGTGCCCATGGTGCCGCCGTAGAAGAAGGAGTAAAAGGCCGGCAGGGCAATGAGCCAGGTCTGGAAGATCACGTCAATATCCATCCTCACAACGTCCCGTCCCGTGTACGAGAGACTTCGTACCTTTCTGCGCTGCATGTGCCTCCACAGAGCAGCAAACTCCTGCTTCCAGCTGATGCTGCCGGACATGGGGATCTTGGACCCGTTGGGACGACGGACGCGCCTCGTGGGCGAGAGAAGAAAGGCCCAGACCACACCGGTACATTCTGAACAGCAACTGTCAGCAAACGGACATCGTCAAGACGTCGAGAAACAAGAGCAGCCGAGCGTACCAAAGGCCACGAAGATGAGGTACGTGGACCACGCGATGCCACCCGCAGACGACCTCGAGTAGTTGGTTGAGAAGTTGATGGCTCCGCCAATGACGCTGCCCGAGTTTCTCATGGCCGACCAGATGCCCAGGTAGAAGCCTCTGTCGTTCTGCTCCGGGTACGAGAGCATGGCAGTGGTCTCGGCGACGTAGAGGAACCCCGACGTGAAGCCCCCAATCAGCTGGAAATAATGTCAGCTCGAGGACGACAGGTAAAGTGAATAGCATGTGGGACAGGGAGGGGGAGACGCACTCTCGCGAAGAGCAGATACCAGTCAATGTCGTACTTGGCGTTGACGTAGTAGGCAGAGCCAGCCAGGGGCATGGCCACGGCGGCGATCATGCAGGACCACTTGATGCCGAACTTGTTGATCAGAGGACCTCCGAAGAGGGTCATGACACAGCCCGCGGCGTAGTTGAGAGCAGTCGCCAGGTTGGCGAGGTACGGTGTCGACAACCCACCTCCTCCGAGGTTGGAGATGGCATCGGACATGGCCGGACCGACAAAGGAGAGACTGAACGACAGCACCAAGCGGACATGATTAGCGCTGGTGCGTGAGTGTGGCCCATCGGGTACGGTTTTCCACTCGACTTACGCTCCGAACAGGATCATTTGGAACAAGACACTCCTGTAGAACTTTGTAGACTTGGAAGCACGCAGGTAGGCATCGTCAACCTCGACACCTTGACCTCCGCCATTGACATGGCTGGAGACGGTAGCAAGGTCGGCCGTGTCCGCCACCTTGCTGCTGTCTTTTGCGGTTGAATCTGCCATGATGGAATGGAAAACCTATGGCAGAAAACGTATGTTTGATGAGCTGGATGGACACGGATATCAAATTCCCCAAGCTAGATTCGCAGACGACGCGCGCGCGCAGAGTTATACTCAACGTCGTCGCCACGAGGGAGCCTATCAAACGCCTTGCCTAGGCTAAGAACGAATGCCCGTATCAAGGCCTGGAAAGGGCGGGTTGGAGATAACAGCTGCGCGTCCAGGCCCCAGGGATCCGATTCCCGATTCGTGCTCGTCCAGCAGAACAGGCCCTCCCCTCGTGATAGCGCGCCTTGCCACATGGAGATTGCCGTCGATGAAACACAGCAGTTCCCCAGCTTAGAGAAACCTTATAAATCAGTTGCCATTGGTTGGCTGGCTGTCCCTTCAACTCTATGCTGGTCAAAGTATATTGCGTGCGGGAAACACTATAGGGATGGAGAGTGTCAAGTGTGTCGTTGGTAATGCTATACGATCCTGGAGCCAGCCATCAAATCAGCCAGCCAGCCAGCCAGTCAGTCAGTGACAGCCATCTCTCATGAAGCCCAGACTACTAGCCAGAGCATGCAACAACTAGGTAGAGGTACACCGTGAGCGTGTGACGGAGGCTTCCTTCGACGAAGGGAAGTTGGAACCACCACCCCACGAACGAGGGCTTATCAGCGTGTGCACCGGGCCGGTCCTCTCGATAGACGTGATAACGCCCCGGGCTGCTTGATAACGGTTCTCGAACCGTTCCGGGACCGGCTACTCGAGTAAGCAACCCCTCCCGGGCCATGCCACGTTATCTGTGGGTGACGTTGCAGCGAGGCCTGTCGTGCAGCCCTTCACCCGACTTTACGATTTTGGGGAAACTGGGCCGGTTTGCGGGGGAGACCCCGGTCAGGGCCCGATAGCGGCCCCCGTCTTCCTCTCACGATGTTGCATCAGACACTCTGCTCGAGTGCGTATCCGTACGTGGTACTGCCATCTATATGAGCTGCCACCGACGCGAATCCCATCCGCCCAGCCAGTCAGTCCGCGTGGTGGTAATTACCAGAAGCACGACGAAGCCATACAGCAGGCCTGCAATTCGCTTTAGTCATGCCGGTTTCCCCGCTCCCCGTGCCGAACTCGACGACCTCCTTCTGGAGGTCGAACCCGCATCCGCTGGATGATCACCGCTCCACCCCCGAGCTCCCGTCCGAGGTGGACGTTGCCGTCATTGGCGCCGGCTACGCGGGTGTCTCGACCGTCTACCACATGCTCGACATCTGCAAGACCCGAGGAACACCCCCTCCCAGGGTCGTCATCCTCGAGGCCCGACAGGCATGCTCTGGGGCCACCGGCCGCAATGGTACCGTCATGTGCCCCCCTTTCTCGCTCTTCTCGTCCCTTGGCAGTGCCGCGTCGTCCTCGTTTAAGCCTGTATGTAGCCTGACCGCATGTAATCATTCACAGGTGGCCATCTCAAGCCGGATCCCTACAACAGGCCCTCGAGCTTGGCCGTGACCCACGGCGTGGAAATCGCGGCGGAATGCGCCACCTTTGAGGCGGACAACCTCACGGCGGTCAAGAAGGTTGTCGAAGACGAGGGCATCGACTGCGAGCTGGTCCTGACACGGGCCGTCGACGCGCTCATGTCCGATGAGGTTTACGACCAGATGAAGCGCAAGGTTGACTTGCTCAGGAAGCACGGCCTCGAGGTCATGGACGACGTCTACTTTGTAAAAGGGGCCGCCGAGGCAGAGCAGGTGAGCTCCACTGCCGCGAGAGAGAGAGAGAGAGAGAGAGAGAGAGAGAGAGAGAGAGAGAGAGAGAGAGAGAGAGAGAGAGAGAGA